>VYZR01013178.1:29389-79981 GCA_013400675.1 Oxylabes madagascariensis
GTTGCCCACCTCATTCTTGGAAGAAAGGTTGGCACACTAGTATAGGGGTACCTGAAACTGTCTGAAGTTTTGTGATATGCACAGAATGAGGGATGGTCCCACTGGAAACCAAGTTTGCTCCTTGGTAGATAGAAGATGGAGGAGCTGGATTGTTTCATTGCTCTGCCTTTGGCTTCCTGGTCATGACATTCCTTTACAAGATCAGTGGAGGATAGTAGCAACTTCCTAGACCTCCACATATGTTGTGGGAAAGTATTTATTGAAACAATAATGAAGAACAATGTCGGATAAGAGCCTGAGAAGAAACAACCTGTTATGGGTTGTTAAAGTGCGGCAAATAGAACCTCAAGCAGCTGAGGAGTCTAAACAATAGAAACCCTGCCTCGAGGTCAGTTTGAGTCAGAAAGTGTGCTTCCTAGTAAGATGGGATGAAGGATAAAAAAGAGCTGTATTGTGGCTGTTATAAAATAATTGTGTTTTAGAATAACTTTACAGCTGACTAGACATGGAGCAGAAATTTGAGGGTTGGCATATGAGATTATTCTTCCTTCAGGAGAACTCCTTGTTAAAGCTTCAGAGAAAATTGGATAAAATATAACTCATGGGATTCTCTGAAAAAAAGTTGTTTTTGCATAAGGGGATTTAGCTTTTATAATTTTATTTTCCCATGCTTTGAAGGCTCTGTCCAGTGCTCATTGCAGACAGGTCACTGAAGAGACATGTGGGAGCACAACCATGGGCTCCACAACCTGCAGCTTTCATAATGGTTTTCTACTGATTTCCATCCACAGGAAACATGATGTTTCTGTTCAGTTTCTGCTCCCGTGGCTTCCCAAGTCAGTGGATCACTTTGAGGGAATTGCTGATGCTGATGTCCTGAATGGGAGCGTATGTATGAACCCAGGGTTTCATGGGACAGTCTTAGGTATGGGTACAAGATGCATTACTGCCACACAAACAGTGTGACTTTGAAGTGTGTCTGCTGCTTCTGGGTTACTGTTTATGCCTATAGTCAGCAGTAAAAACAGTAAGTTTTGAGAGCTCTCAGGCTCAGTATCCTTGGGAATGTAAAGCATTAATGTACTATGGAAGTCAGCACTTGTCCTGTCAGGTGAAAAACAGAAACTGAAACTCCTTCCTGACCTCTTCTGAGCTATTTTACTGGGTGTATGTGCAAAATCCCCTTTATTTCATATTGTTTCCCTGTCTGTCATCTCACTGATGCTTACTGTGTGTTATCAGCATATCTGCTGTGAGAGGACACAGAGCTGCTTTTGCAACACCAGAGTACAACAACCTGTGTTTGGTGATCAAGGGCCTTCATTCTACATCTGGATTTGAGAGGTAAAAAAGTGAGCGAATATCAGTTGGTATCTGTTCTGTAGAGCAGAATGTTTCACCAACATCTGGTCTGAGATTGATGGATAGTGGGTATCCGTACAGACACTGCAGACCAATAGATATATTTTGAATCTCCATAATCTGTTAGAGAGAAAGCCCAGTTGAGGAGAATAAAAAATAACATGACTAAGTGAAACTGGATGCACATATTTAATGACAGCACTATTAAAAAAAAATCCCTCTCTTTTTGCCTTTTGTTCATTTCCATCCTCTCCCCAAAAATATGCCAAAGCATTGCCAGTTTTTTATGAGAAATGTTTCCACCAAGAAACTGAATACTGGCTATCACAGTTTATGTATTACAAGCTCATCTCCATCAGTTGGTTTAACCAGCATGAGAAATATGGCCTGTTCATATGGTGAAGAGAAAGTTGTGGGGAAGATTATCTCATGTAATCTTTCCCCAAACTTACTGTAAAATTAATTTGAAAGGGGTGCGTGCATTGCATTCTGAGCAGGATTTGACCAACATTAAACACAGGAGTAGCCATAACTGATCAAGATGAATCTCAAGAATGGTTTTTCAAACAACACACTGTGATCAGATCAAGTCATGCAAATGGAAGCAGAATCTTGGGGACTACAGGAGAGTTTTAAGCTTGGGGTTTACAAATATTTCCTAGTATTTCTTCCATAGTTAGAAGGGGGAAAAACACAGTCATAAAGGACAACAGAAAACCACGCTTTCTTTTGGGATTTTGTTTTGCTTTTATTTTTAGAAGTCTGACTGACCTCAAATGTTTTAAGCACAGTGTTTACATGAATATTTTAGGAGCACTGCTTTTTGCTACTCTCAAATCCAGTTGTGCTTCAGGAACTGCAGAGTCATAGGCAGCTCTTGCTCTAAAGGAGTAGAGCAGGATTTCAGTCGTAGTCTGACGAACTGAGCAAACAGGCTGGATAACTAACAGCAGTTGGGTAAACAGCCTAGGTGATACATAAAGATTACCACATGCAGGAATGATATGTGGTAAGGCTCTGCTGGAGTGTTTGCTGGTTTCCAGTGTTTCCAAGTCTGTTATATTTACATATGGATTGTACACTTTTGTATCCGTGCAATGTATTCACATGCACACGTGTATATAGAGACACACACACTGCTGCCTGCTGTGTTTCTTCTATGTAATAAGGATGTGGTATATGTGACAGAAAAGGATTACCTCTACACGCTGAGTCGTGCTGGAAAAGAGGAACTTTATTTACATCTTTCACATTTTATAGAACTCCAAAGGGATCCATGGATTGGAGGTGAGAGTTGCCCACCTCTCCTGCCTACTGGCCAGGTCAATGGTCAATCAACTCTCTCCTCCTCCATGAAAATATGAAAACAAACCTCTTGTTGACACTTAGAGTGTGGGAAAGATCTTGATAAGAATACAAAGCAATTTCTTCTCAGAAGGCTGCATCAGGCGACATAAGGATATTTACTTTCTTTGTCTCTGTGCAACCCATCTGAGAGAAGCCGGTCTTGTTACAGCTTGAATACATGAATTTTTTGTTGATGTCAAGGTAGTAGGGAACTTTTTTCAAATTACCTTTCCTCTGCTGATCTGTCAGCTAGATACCTTCCTTGAAAGCTGTGCTGTAGCAATTTTACCATCAAGTTATTTACACACAATTACTGGTATTGAACTGATGAGCTTGAAAGGACTATCAGGATGTCCATAAAAGCACATGCGCTGAAATTCAGTGGATTTTGTAAGCTCTCTTGGGAAATCTTTTATGATTAGTGTAAACCCAGCTCACTTCTGATAAAGTCTTTCCATCCTTTTGGTCCTAAGGAGATCACCCAAAGCTTCAAGGCTGCAGAAAGGATGCAGTCAATGCCACTTGTAGTTTGAGCTGCTGGATGCAGCTGTTTGAGCCCACAAATTCCAATTGTGAGACCAAAAGAGGAGGGTGGCAGTTACATCATGACAGATGCATGGCAGTCTGGGTTGACCACTGGATGCTGTAGTTGTACAAAATACAGTTTTGCACAGTTTTCAACAGCAAACCCATTTAGAAAATGCTTAATTTTCAACTGATGTTACTTTGAAGATGGTTATGAACACATTTTTCAATCCCTGCCATTGTCCCAGGTGAAATCTGTCCCCCAGCATGAACAGTGCTTTTACCTACAGCAGTAGCAAAAGTTGTATGAAAGTGTGTACGTGAGGAAGCAGTTCAAGATCCAATTTCCATAAGGGCTCAAGGACTCACTTGCATTAAGCCAGTTTTGGAACAAAGGCCCTGCAAAACTCCCTTGAAGGCTACAAACACAGGATTGTTTTACTTCATACACCTAGGTAGCCTCTTAAAGCCCAAAGAATTGCACTGGCTTAATTTTTGTACTGCACAGACACACACATGATCTGCTAGTCTAGGACCATACAGGGGCTGGTAACTTGATTACTATATTCATATTTGATACAAACATTCAGGAAATCAGACACCTTCTGATCAAGTTCATTTTTCCTGGAGTAGAAGTCTGTCATACAATCTCCTCCCTGACCTTAAAAAGCTCAGTATAGCTCAGTACCAAAGGAGTCTGGTTTCTGACCCTGGTCTTGAGAACTTCTTGAAGCAGATCCTGAATGTGGCCCCTGATTTCTAATTCTCAGAAGAGAAGTGTTTCAAAACACTTTTAAATCAAATTTTGCTGTTTTTCTGTTCACGCACACTGAAATGGCTGAGTCCAAAGCCATATACTACAGGCACGCACATATCCCTCATTATATTTTCAAATAAATGTCATTCAAAAGTATGCATATGGAAAAACTAGAGAATAATGCATAAGTAATAACCATTACATAATGATTTAATCCAGTGATACATCATCAGTTGTAGCACATGTAGCAAAGTGCTGGGGTTTTCAATTAACATAACTGAGATAAAATATCTAAGAGCACTGCTCTTGACATTTGATCAGTGCCATGTTTTGAGTTTCTGGAGAAGCTTTAAAGGTTAGTGCTATATTTCATCCTTCCAAGCTCTGCATTTGAAACCTCAGTCCCATGAAACATCACCTGGTGCCAAGGAGAGGCAGTCATTTTTTAAATCACATTCTTATAGAAGCTATGCAGAAGTCTCAGTCAGAATCTTCTTTGCAGACAAAATCATTGTCTTCAAGAATGGCTTAAATCAGATGGAGTATTTTCAAAGACAGGTGCAAGATGAGGAGGGGAGAGGGAACCAATAAGCCCCAGATTGCAACCTGGCCACCAAAAAAGCAAATGGAAAGAAATCCAACTGGGCAGGGCAGAAGGGGAGATAAAAGATCATTTTTCACCCACAATAACATAGTCTGAGAAACAGAGAAACAGAAAAAAAAAAAAAAAAAAAAAAAAGGAACATTTAGCATCCCCTGCAGCAATCTCCTGGACTGAGTCAAAATATCTGGAGGAGACCCTCCTCTGGACATTGTGTGCACTGTCAGCCCAGCATCAACCTGGCTGCAGAGGGAAGGATGATGGGGTAGCTGTAAGGGATGTGCTCCTTCTCCACAGCCTGAGCTGGCCTGGGAAGAGAGCCTTGAGAACAGCACCAAAGTGCAAATAAGCAAACCTGGTCTGCATCCTGGGAAGTGCTAAAAAAGGGGTTTGTGGTGAACACCTGTTGCAGCTGTGGGGTGACTCCTGCCACAAGCTGGAAGAAGCATAGGGGAAGCAGAATATCACAGAGATATCACTTTGGTGACACCTTTAACAGGAAGGCAGAGTCCCTGGCACTAGAACTGAACAGAGCCTTGTGAAATGACAGTGGGAGGATGTGTGTGTGAACATAATTTCTGGTGAAATACTGGGGCAAAGGGTTCACTAAGAGCTGAGATCTGAGCTGCTGAGAACTAAAAGCAAGCCATGTGCTGGCTGGAAACAACAAACTGTCCTACAGGCAACTGTTGTGACTCATTAGATGACACAGTCCTTGTCCCAAAGTGCTGTCCTTCATGGATTAGAAGAGAAAAATACGTATGTAGAAATACTAAAAATACCTCTGCCTCCCTCATGCCTGCCTGACAAAAGGACATCTCCAGCAGGTGCACCTACGCAGCAGGCACAGGTCTTGCAGAGAAGACTTTGTGCTTGCAGTGTTCATCCTCCCACAGCAAGAGACAGTTAAAAATAGCTTATACTACACAAACCTCTTAAAACAAGTCAAGGAGTGCTTACAAAACCATCTCAGGTGCCTTTTTTAAACATACAGCTGTGTATGCCTTATTTTTCTGTCTTTAAAAAAGTCAAGAAATGATTGGAGAACATGATTTGTAGTGTGGCTATAAGATACAAAACAAAGCATCAGATGGCCCCCAAACCCACGATTTTTAACTCTGCTTCTAAAGGGGGATCTGATGAAAGAGTAGAGATTTTTTATTTTGTCAGGTAAAACTTTACCAACTTTATTGCCATCATGTAGTCAACAAATCAAGAGAAGGTTCTGAGGCAGTTCACATGTAATAGATGGTGGGATTTTTTCAAACACAGGATAAAAGCCTTTGAAGAATAACTCTTGGATTTCTCAGAATTTCTTGCAGAAGTAACTATTGCACCCTGCTAAAGAAATCCAAAACAAGGAAAGGGATGAACATATATATTTACAAAGATTTAATAGTCTGAGCTGGGAAAGGAAATACTGCTGTATTTGAACATAGAGCCCTAATGAAAGAGTAAAGAAGCAAGAAGCCTGTAGAAGAAGCTAGCATTTCTCACTGAGCCAGACTCTTAATGTCTGTGCCCTTTGAAAGAAGAGTTTCAAGCATCTGATGACATCTGGTTTGTTCTCATTCCTGAATTTTCTTGCCTGTAACAGCACAGAATAATCAAAAATTCCTTGTGCTCTTGGCTGCTTGCTTTTAAATTAGCATTCCAAGTCAAAATAGAGTTAAACACAGTCATACAGACTGGCAGTTTTTTGGTTTTTGCTCTTTAGTCTAAAATTCTTCAAAGCCTTAGTCTTCTCAAAGGAATAATTAAAAAGAAAAAGTGGGCTTGAAGTGCTAGCAGAGATAGTCCTTGCAGAGGAGAAAGGTCCTATGTCTGGACTGTTTGTGCAAATCTAGTCCCAAGGTTAGTTTTTAGTCCCAGGAAACCTTGGGATCTTATCACACCAGAAATGGGTCCATCCAGGCTAAGCTGCTGTGCACAGAAAGGACAGGATCAAGCAGCTCACAGGACTGCTGACAGCCTTGAACTGGGCAGAATGAGAAGTGCTCATGCCTGAGCTATCAGCTGGGTGCCCTTTAGCAGCTCTGGATTCACATCAGGCTGAAGGTGAAAGTAATGGGCATGTGTGCAGTGGCTGTACCCTCATACTCACAGACTCTCTCCTCATACTCATACATACATATATATGTATGTTTGTATAAATACACTGTATTTCTTCATGATTACATTATTTACATGTAATATATACTATATGTAGTCTGCAGTGTATATGCCTTTTATCTACAGCTCTCCCTATAAACAAGAGTGTCTGTAAATACACACACAATCATAGCAGTATTTCAGATTCCAGTCATACTGGAGTTTCCATGGTCTCATGGAAAGGACACTAATGCACCCAGACCCTGTGTGTGTTGTGCAGAACTGCACACAATCCTCTCAAGAAATGCTTGTTTACAGTCTGCTGGGTAAATTGTTATGTACAAAGCTGCAAGTACCAACAGACACTGGTTTGGCAACCCAAGGTTGAAGCAGGTGATAATGACACAGTTTTGTCTTAAAGCAACCCCTGACACATGAGAAGCTTCAAAGATTAGAGCATCACATTGATTATAACGAAATGAGATGGGAGCATGATGCAACCCACACTGACAAGGGATGAAGCAAAAGAGTGGGTGTTCCTTGTCTGCTGGCACTGGGGACTGCACTGCTGGCTGGTGCCGTGTGCTGGAGCAGGAGCTCAGCACACACAGCCAGATTTGCCAGCCAGCCCTGTGTGCTGTGGCTGCCTGCTAGATCTTGTCTCTGGTGAGTTTTCCATCAAGAAATCGCAGTTGGCAGAGTGCCTTCAAGTGAGTGGAGATGACCCTCATGCCAGTTTATGGCCCTCAGCAGTGAGGTTCCAGGCAACCCTTCATCCCAGCTCCACAGCACAGGTGGCTTCCTGCAAATCTACCAGTCACAATTCCTTCTATCATTCCACTACATAGGCCTGGAGGTTACACTAGTGTTCACAAAGACAAATAAGGAATAGGATTCTATAGTTTATATCTGATATGTTTTAAATACACCATAAAAGTCTGTTCTGTTGCTCAGGTACACACTGACAGCCACAGAGCCAGCAGCTGTGACACAGCAGGTACCACAAGCACAGGATCTCCCCAGTGGGGAGGAGGAGTTCATTGGCAGCTCTGCAGTCACTAGCACAAACTGTGCTCCTGCATAACCTTCACCAACGTGTTGAACATTGTACAGTATGACAACATACAGAATTCAAACTTTGAATTTCAGATTTGCATGGGTCTGAGCTGTGTGATTACCTCTAACCATCATGCCAGGAAGAACAATGAAGGTGATTTGCTTGGGTTTTTACCTAATTCCCTTGATTCAGTTCTAGTATCTACAGTTGAATTTGAGGGTATCCTTCAGAGAAACATTGACTGGAAACTTCTCCAGGGGTGGCAAATGATGACAAACATCAGCTTCATTGGTGAAAATATTATTTCTTGCTTAAACCTATCTACCAACTCTAAATGCAGAAAGTTGTTATATCTTTACCTGTAACATCAAAACCCTTATACAGGGTTGTATACTTGTAGACTGTTTAGAGAAGAAGATAGGTAGACTTTGGATCTCTTGTAAGAGGTTCTTCAGGCCTTCAGATCATATTGGTCTATGCAGAAATTTCTCTGATTTTTTTTTTATATATATATCTTTTGGAATGTGAAATTCAGGACTGGACAGCACATTCCAGCTGCATCCATGCCAAATGCAGAGGCATCAAACCTTACAGAGGTCCTGCTCAGTGACAAGCAGGGGACTGCATTCAAGAACAGCATTGACCTCAGCATCATATTACAATTCCACTACAACTGATTATCTATCAGTAAGTCCTAATCTCTTCCAGAGTTACTGCTCTGCCAAACAGAGCACCTTATTAGGCAAACATGACTTGTGGTTTTTTATTACTAAAAACATTGTATTGTATTTTACCAAACTGGAATACCTATTATTTGCTTATGCCAGGATTTTTAACCAATTCCCCCAACATTGTCAAGAACAACTGTTTTCTTCAGGATCTTTCCTGAAATGACAAAGTGTCAATTTTGTCTCATCTTTTATCTCAGTCAGAATACAAGTTAAGAGTAAGCAAGCTTCCTTACACAAATCTATTTCTTAACATCATGTTTATCAACCAAACTTCTCAAACTAATCTAAAATTACTTGTAAAATGAAAATGCAATGTATTTCATAAACCCAGGTTGTACATACAACACTAATCCTATTACCTTCCTGTAATTATTAATTAGTGGATCAGTCCCCTAGTTCTTCCAACATTGTTGGAGGATGGCTGGTTGGTAATTAGGGGACCTGATGCACCAAGCGTCCAATGAACTGAGCTCTCATCCAAAACTCAGACAAGGCACTGCTGAGATTTGAGAAGTGGTACAACTCCCACCACATGTGCCAATATTCCGATCAAGAAAAAAAGTGTGAACTTTTTAAGGTCTGGCAGAGCTTATCTGATGCAGCAATGCAGAACCACAACCTCCCCCTGCAGTGGACAGCAGGAAGGCACCATGGGCTCATTCTTTCCAACCCACACTGCCCACAACCCCAAATTCTATTCCAGCTCTCATCACTATGAAATGCAGGTTTATCCTCCCTGCCTTGCAGACCCCCAAACCAAGGATCCCATGGCCTGGGGTTTCCAAAATCCCTGGTTATATCCAGTGACCCTAGGGTTTTCTCACTGCCAGCCATTCTGGCTAGACTACTGGTCAGCCTGGTGGTGTGGCCAGCCACTACCACCACAGCCATTCCTTGTTTTCTTCTACATCCCAAAGCACAGCAGCCCCCGCTAAAGCTGCAGGCACAAAACAGGCTCCTAGCCTTCCACATGGCCTAGCAAAGAGGCCTGCATGTTCCAGCCACATCTTGGTGGCCTCCCCAGCTTCTCTGGTGAGACCAGACCCCTGGCATTGGTCTTGCACGTTCAAAGCTCTTACTGACCAGTCTGGGCTGCAGGGGGAGGTCATGGTGATGGCCTCACTGTGAGCACACTGCTTTGCACAATGACTGCAGTCAAATGTCAAGAGCCCCAGAACAACTGAGATGCTAATTTTGTCTGGCGTTGCTTGTTCATATCCAGAATGTGTGCGGAAATAAAGCAGCAATGGTGGGATGATGTTGATGTCTCCAATTTGTGCGAGAGGAATGGTTCCATGGTGATGAGAGGCATAGCCTGTGGGCTAATGCTCCTTCCTGCTCCCAGGGTAGAGAGCGCAGGGCTGAGGAAAGCCCCATGTCTGCCCCATATCTGCCCACTCTGGGTCTCCCCAGAGTGGGAGGCAGGGGAGATCTGTGGGCAGGCTTCATCTTCCACACAGGCTGCACTGGGCTGCCCAACATATCCAAGGGTGCCTGGAGGAGTGGTGCCATGGGCTGAGGCTGCTACAACATCTGCATCCTGTGAGCAAACAGGAGCAGCCTGCGGTGTCATGGCACATGGGAGTGGAGACAGCAGGAGGGAGGCAAGGGCATGGCTCACTGCAGGACCGTGCTGATGAAAGGCAATCCCCACCCATTTTGCTGTCTTTCTCTGTCTCTTAGGTATGTATGTCTCTAGACATCCATACCTAAAAGACAATAAGCAAAATATATATCTATATATATTCATACATATAAACAAACTTACCCATATTCAAACATATAAACGAGCACACCCACATACTTCACAAACACACACACACACACACACACCCTTTCCCAGAATATCATGGAAATTCGGTTTGCAGTTTTCTGAAACCCCCGCAATTAAATCACACAGGAAGGGGATGGCATAAAGCTGTAGTCAGAAAGCAATTAACATTTTCATCTATTCTTTGATAAATTGAGTGGTGTTTGCTTAAAAGTAATTGTCATTGTTTAACCCCAACTGGCAACTGATACCCACACAGCCACTCACTCACTCCCTCAAGTGGGATGGGGGAGAGAATTGGAAGAGCAAAACTGGGGAAACTCGTGGGCTGAGATATAGACAGTTAATAGGTAAAGCAAAGGCCCTGTGCATTCAAACAAAACAAAGGAAGGAATTAATTCACCACTTCCCATGAGCAGCTTGATGTTCATCCATCCCCATCATGCATTTATAGTAGCTGGGGAAGACAAACACCATCACTCTTAACATGCCCCTTTCCTGCTTCTTCCCCCAGCTCTACGTGCTGAGCAGGATGCCATGTAGTCTGGAATATCCCTTGGATCTGCTGGGGTCAGCTGTCCCAGCTACCTCCCATCACAACCTCTTGTGCACCCCCAGTCTCTTCGCTGGAGTGAGGGGCAAAACGGGCCTTGACTCTGTGTAAGCATTTCTCAGCAATAACAAAAATATCCTCGAATTATCAACACTGTTTTCAGCACAAATCAAAAATATAATCTCATACCAGCTACTCTGAAGAAAATTAACTCTACCCCAGCCAAAACCAGCATAGTTAGGCTAAACCTATTTGCCAAAGAACTATCTGCAGAAATGTTGTGAGAAGGTGGAGTCAGAGAGGAGAGTAATAGAAAGCACCCCTCCTCATACTGCTATGATGCCAAGGAGAATGTTTCCTACCCTACTGCCTTTACTCTACTCAAACAATACTTCTGTGATCTTTACTAGTGTGTGAAGGCATCTTGAAGTTCTCTTCTTTGGAGGCTTCACGCATTTCACTGGAGGGGTGTCCAGGGCAGCTTCCAGGTAGAGGGGGTGGATGCTGTTTGAAGGCATCCCTTAGGACTGAGTGTCCCTGGGTCTGCTCTGACTCTGCAAATCATCCAGGCCCAAAATAGAAATACAGAGTCACAGTCCAGAGCAAAAGCAATCAAATTCTGTATAAGCTGCCAAAAAAATCATCAGCCTGGGTTGTTCCAATGAGCAGGCTGGTGTGGGAGCCCAAGCAGGCAGTAGTGCTGCAAATGTCTCAGGAAGAGTCACTCACTTGTGATTTTTCTGATGGCTAAGGTCTCTCTGAAATAGCACTCATTTCTTGAAGAAACTGCCTTCCCTGGGGCCTGGCAAGGAGGATGAAGCGACCAGCTAAACCCTTCACCTGCACAGCACAGCACAGATATCACAGAAATGCTGGGAGAGGGTGCCATGGTCCTTGCCTGAAAGGTCTAATCAGGGCACTGGGGATGGCAGACCAGAGCCTCAGCAGGTTCATGCCAGAAGTCAAGCTAAGGGATGTCATGTAGAGGTTGTCCACAGTGTTCTGACATGGTCTTGGCATGGACATCCCTGGAGCAGGGAAGCTCTTTGTGAAAGGTTTGTTAGGGAAGGTGAGCTACAAGGCCATTCCTAATAAAGGCCACTCCTCAGGCTACAGTGAGAACAGTGAGGGCTGCATGTGCATTGGAAATGGGCTTTATGTTCACTTTACATAATGAAATGTTGTCATCTTTTTGGTTTCCCGTTTCTAGATACTTGCCTTGTCCATGCCTTTCTCTAATACTGTAGGCACCTTCCTCCAGATAAGCTCTGATGTTGCCTGTGCAAATTGATGGGGCTGTGCAGCCCCAGGAAAGCCCCTTCTGGCCAGTTTTTCCAACAGGTTGCAGTGGATGAGACAGGGCTGCCAGCCCACCAGGGACCCCTGCCACACAGACCAACCCAAGATCCCACACACTGCAGCCAGGTTGGGAAAGCTTGTCCTTTACTCTGCTGCCCCCAGAAAAATGTGATGGAGGGCATTGGCCAAGACCTCTTCACCCCAATAACCCTTCTGCTGTTTTGTCTGCACTAACAGGCGGCTTTGCTGGATATAATGCTCGGGGTAAAACACAATTCCACCAACCCTGCCGTGTGTGGGAGTGACCTGGGCCACAAGCAGAAGCAGCCCCTTGCGCTCTACCCTCTTCCCACAGAGGAGCTCAGCTGCCTCCCTCCTGCGCTGTCTCCCTTCATAACCTAGCCCAGCTCCTGCTCCGGCGTTTTGTGGAAGAAACTGTCTCCTTTGATCTGCTGATCTTTGATCCTCTAATACAATTAAAGATCATGAATTAATGTTGCTGCTGTCTCGCAGGGAGCCCAAGTTCCAGATATTCTGTTTGGTGTGCTGTTGAGATCTCTGATAGCAGCATTTTTGTGACTGGTTAAATACCAACTGTATGTGGAGAGCAGGGTTGATGGGAAAGTGACTGTAGTCCCTGTTGCAAGGATTTGGCTAATTATAGGGGAGCAGCTCCTCTGCTGATGTGAATTGTCACAGCCCTGTTGGAAAGCACAAGCCGTGAAAATTCACATCAACTGAAGACACCTCCCATCAGCCAAGAATTTGCTGCAGTTTTGTCTCTCTGATATAAATATTTATGTGGATGGATCTGGCTCCGTCTTGCAACTTGACAGTCTATGAAATACCTACAGCTTCAGGCCCCCTTCCCACCTCTCTGCCTCATTATAGCTCTTATAGATAGTATTATAAACAGAGCTATTGCCTGACACTAGGATTTTTATTTGGATCTTGATTCCACAACAGGCGGATCATATTACTATTGGCAACAGTAAACATGCTTCTGAATTGCCTTTGTTATCCTTGTGGATATAAGATGCACAGATTCATTCTGAAGCATCAAGAGATCCACAAAAGAAGGTACATTTCAAGTTGCAATCTTCTCTATGTCTTGCTTATTGTCTTTAACAGAACACACACACACATGAACCTGTTATGTTTTTAGGGCACTGGCTGCTTAAAGCCTAGAGATCACGGTGGACATTTAAAGAAAGAAGAGAAAAAAATGGATCACTATTTTCCCAGATGTTTTCTGAGGAAGTGCTTGTGAGCATGAATGGGAGAGAAGAGACATAGCATCACAGACCAAGTCAGCTGGAGGAGTACCTCTGCTCAATACTAGGCTGAGGCACACAAATATTGGGGTTTAAATTTGTGGGCGCCTCCAGCTGCACCCCCAGGCAAGGCTGGGGCTGGCCCAGGCTGTCAAGAGGAGCCTCTCAGTGCCCATGTCACAGAAAAGATGCAGACATGGCTCCAGCCTGGGCTGGCTCTATCCAGTACTTGCACAACACATCCAGCTTGTACCTAAAGCATCATGTCTCATTAAATGCAGAAATGCTGAACATCAACCTCTTTCACCTAAGGCAAACATGGTAAATTGAATTCCCTCATGTCTCAAAAGAGGATTTGAAAGCATATCTTCCAGGAGCCATATGCTGGCACCTTGGGGATGTACCCTTCTGCTGAAGCTGTCTGATAGCATAAAAATGGGTATCAGACATCCCAGGGATGTCAGAGAAACAAGGACACAAGTAGCTGGCACTGGTCTGGTGGTCATTGTGCTCCCCCGCGCAGGGATTCCCAATTTCTTTTCTGTATCACCCAGGCTGTCCCTCCATGGTAGCCTACCAAGCCTTGGGATAAAGGAGTAAGCATGGGGAGAAAGTCCCAACCATCTTTTCCCTCCTGGGCATTTGGACTGTGTCTGGCCAGGATGGAGTCAGCTTTCCCCACAGCAGCCTGTATGGTGCTGTGTTTTGATCTGTGGTTAAGCCAGTGTTTGTAGCACACCAGGGTTGCAGCTATTGCTGAACATGCTTGCACAGCATCCAGGCTTTCTCACTTCTTCACTCTGCTTTCCCCCAGTGAGTAGGCTGGCAGGGGGCAAGGAACTGGGAGAGAACACTGCTGGGACAGCTGAACTGGTCTGAACTGGTCAAAGAGATATTCCGTGCTGTGTAACACCATGCCAACAATAAAACTGGGGGGAGGAAGAAGGGGATGTTTCAGGTTTCTGAAAGTGCTGTTGCTCAGTGAGTGCCTTGACATTGGCCTGCTTGTGGGAGATGGTGAGTGATTTACATTACCTGTGGAGGTTTTTATTTTGTTCCTTCACTTATTAAATTTCCTTGATTTCAATCCACAAGTTTTCTTGCTTTTGTTTTTCATATTGGAAAGGAACACATTTTTATGCTGGGATCCATGGAATAATGAGAAATATGTTTGAGTGCAGGAAAGGACATTTGCAAAGAACAGAAGAATTAAGAGAATGCAAACCAAGGTCTATGGAAATATGATGTGTTACATTCAAAGGACCATCTATATTTCCTGCAAAAAAAAATTACAATGGCATGCATTAAATAGAAGTCAGCACAAAGTATGAGAGAAAAACAGTGTACAATAGTTCAACTTACTAAAAAAAAGCATGAAGGCTTAATTTTTATTCTCTATTTCAATGTAATTGTAGAAAGAGAAAATGTATTTTCCCATGAGAAAAAAAACACATTAATGATTCTTTCTTTTCAAAAACAAGGAGAATGCAATGTGGCAGGCATGAATGTGTGTAATGTCTAAGAACTCTAACTTGAAAGATTTCAAAGCAGTGACAACTCAAAACTCACAGTAGTAGAAAAAACACATTCCTAAGATGCTGAGAATAATTGGATTAATATTTAGATTTTAATTAAATTACGATACCAGAGAAACCACTCAGTCAAGAATATCAGTACTTTCCAAGGACAACAACTTATTTGTCTCATGTGAACATTATCATTCTACCTTAATGGGGGCAGGGAGGATGGTCTGGTGTGAAAGGTGCTAGTATGAAATCTAGGTTCAATTCTTCTTAGCTGTCCTCTGTGCAGAGTCCTCCTTTCTCCAGACAAGCACTTAAGCTGCAGAACCCAAAAGGTATTTTCTTACCTAACTCCCCCCAGACTTGCAGTGAGACCCAGGCAGGACTCAGGCACTCCTCATCTGGGCACTGGGCAGCTGCCTGTCCTCACTTGTGGTGTTTCCGCCTTGGCCAAGCTGCCGGGAAGGACAGTGCCATGAAAACCAAGTGTACTCTGGACAGCTCTGAGTTAATTGGAGAGGCTCCTGCTGCTGGCAGATACCCAGCAGCTACAAGAGCCAAACCATCAGCCCTTGGTGAGACAGCAACCCTGGTATCCCAAGTCACTGGTTGTCTCCAGGGAGTTCCAGCAGTGATGGCTCTGGAAGAGAAGGAGTGGAGCCATCACAACTCAGGAGATGACAGGTGACAAACAGCTGAGGCTCCTCAGCACAAACCCAGACAGAAAATAGGGTGTTAGAATTTTTATAGTCATTCAGAGGAAATCAGGTAGGACTGGAGCAGATGTCAGGAAATCAGCTGATCCAACCTCTGTCCCAGTTGCCCTTTTAGCACTTCTGAAGAAAAGCTACAGAACATTTTCTTAAATAACTTCCAGGGATGAAGGTGCTCTTGTGAAAGCTCTGTGCAGGCAAGGTGTTTAAAGTGTTGCAGAGAGCAAGGGATCAGGAGCCTGGCTAACTCATGCCCAAGGTGAAAGGGAGATCAACCATTTCAGCCCCCAGGAATGTCCCAGTTGCTGACCCACAGCGACACATGACATGTCAGAAGTTCAGCAGTGCAGAGGCAAGCTAGGGAGGCATAATACAAAGTCAGGGAACATGTCACAAAAGGGGATTCTAGAAAAAGAATAAAAAAAGCAGGACTGGGTCCTAGTTGCAGTCCTGCCAGTTATTTCCTGTAATCTTGAGCAGCTCACCCCGTGCTTCAGTTTTCACATCTGCAAACCAAGGCAAATAGCATCTGCCCACTTCAACATGGACATTTGCCATCATACTGCAAGGAGCCAAGAGTAATTTCATGTCATTAATGTTGTCTAATTCTGCATTATCCTCAATAACTATGGATGTGGCAAGATGAGCTCACAGCCAAAAAACTTTTTTTATATGCTGAATGGCCCTATTTAATGGGACCAGGTGAAACAGCAGCATCTGCTTAAGTCATCCTCAACCTTCAGAGGATTTAAGCTGAGCTTTCCTTGCACAGCATGAAATTGTGTTGCAGTATTGACCACCAATCCCTCAGGGAGCAAACACAGTTCCTGCCTTGGGTTGTTAACGAATGTTGGAGCATAGAAACAGCTTCACATGGCTTAACCACCTCTTCTTCCTCAGTCACAAATAAAAATACCTGTCTGACTTTACTGGTAAAACATTTTCTACCACCACTGGCAGCCACAAAAGGCTGTTCTCCATGAAGTATAATTGTAATGTATTATGCAAGCAGTTAAGCAATGGAGAAAGAGCTAAAAACCTGCAAGAAACCAAATAGAGCCCCACACAGAATATACATTATTTTGCTATTTTTTTTTCAAAATCATAAAAGAACTGCCCTAGCCAGTTGTGTTGGCCAAATTTTAAATCCTTGTGATATTAAATGACACAGCCGTGACACAACTGGGTTTGCATAATGGCTTTTTACAAATTTGCAAAACATAGATGACTTTTCCAAATGTTAGCCATGGCTATTTTTATTTCATGGCTAAACTAACTCCATAGGAAGGCTGTTCCACCAAAATATTGGATGTTTCACATCCAATATGTGGGAGGCTGTGGACTATTTTATATTTATGGGCCCAGATATTTTCCCCAACAGATGTGGGATCCCCCTGTGACAAATTCAAGCCTTCTGATGATAGGCTTCACATTTTTTGGCTACTTACCTCGTACCAGTGGGATTTAATGGGTTGCATGTTGAAAGGTGCTGATTTAAATAACAATCAAATTAATTCTGCAGAGGGATTTATCATACTGTGAGAGAAAGAGCTCAGCCCCTGCAGATGCAGGGAGGAGGGGAGTGAAGGATTAACTTGTGTAGTTATGACATGGTTATGGGAGGCTTCTTAGCAGGATTTCTTGTTTCAGTGATCTTCTGGGATGCAAGGCTGAGGGATCAAAAGACCCCAAGGGTATCAAGTGAGGACTGCACCAGGTAGCCCCAGCCCCACAACAACCACCCTGCATTAAGCTTTCCTCTGTCCAGGGATTACACCTGAGCTCTGTGGCCACAGGTAGAATTCCCAGGTCTCCTTTAGACCAGTATCATTCTGGCCATGACCTCTCTGGACACCTCTGCACCTTTCTTGTGGTGTGTCCTCCTCAGTTGTCCACTCCCTGCCTCTTGTCCTTTTTTTGACTGTCAGAGGAAAAGAGGGCACTTTTCCTCTGACAGAGTGTGAGGGGACTCAGCCCCAATCTGTATCTAGTCCTGGTTTAACTCTGGCTCCACAAACAAGCCTGCAGTTAGAACATCATCTGGGATGAAAAATATGATGTACTGAAGACCACTCCGCCATACCACCCCCCTGCTTTTGTAGACTCTTGGTCTGAGCTGTAACTTTGGGGTAAGTACCAGGTTAGGTGCCTGGCCAGGGGCATGCCCTGTATGTGAGGATGGCTTCCAGAAATGAGCTAAATCAAATGGAGTCTTTGTCCTAAAAAGTGGGATCAGCTGCATTTATGCTGGGGCTGCCAAGCAGGAAATGCAACATGAATGTCCAGTGATAGCTCATGGGCTTTGACACAAGGGTGCAGCATGGGACCAACTTCAGGAGAGACCTTCCCTGGGCTGCAGGTCAAAAACACATATTGCATGTTAACAGCTTGAGGGGAGGCCATAGGATTTGTCTGTTCTTCTCTCTGTGTCCCTGTTTCTTGCATGGTATAGTTCTCAGAGTCTTATATTGCATGCCACAAAAATTTGGGACAGCACAAAGTGATCAGTCTGCAAATGGGAATTCTATCCTAAAAAAAATTTACCCATGGACCCATATCCTATAGACCATAAAGCAGCTTAGGAAGCACCAGCCTGCAATATTTGGTTGTTGCACATATTCCAGGAAAGCGTTCCATGAACTAGATACCTTTGGGATTAGCCTCAGTCCTTTCATTGAGGCATGTGATATAAAGCCTGATTTTAGGGTCAGAAGCTTTCAGTCTGAACTGTACATGCAGTTTTGTGCAAGAGCATGTACAAGGGAAAGAAGCAAACCTCATTTTCAGACACTGACAAGTCTTTTGCTGTCCCTTTAATCTGGAAGGTTTTACTTCTGTTTTTGGAGATGTTGCTCAGATCATCTCATAGACATTACTAATTTTCTGTGAGCTTTGGTCCAATAAATATTAACTGCTGTCAATTTGTTTGATGTGCCTGTTGCTGCTCAAGGGTCTGAGTACTTTGAACCTTTACCTAAATATTGCAGTGTGACTTCTATTTAGGAGGAGCCACTGAGAACCTTTCAGCTCCTGCATGATATGAATCACAAGTGAAACCAGAAAATGTGTGGCTGGAGTTAGTTGTATAACAGCAGAGCTGCATTACACAAGTTCCCAATCCTCTGCTGAAGTCAAACTGGGGACTTGTAAATCAGGAGACACCACTAACAATGACGGGATGGTCAGAAGGCTGTTGTCAGGCCTTGCTTACTCATTGACTAAAAAGAGTTGCCAAACTGGTGCTTTGCCCTTCCCCTCACCTCAGGCCCTGATTCAATTGTGGTACAAAGACAAGGACAGGGTTCCAGGTTGTTTTGTTCCACCATTTGCCGAGGGCAGTGGCTGGCTGTGGGACAGGGCAGCACTCAGCCATGGCTCCTCAGGGGAGTGCCCTTGAATCACATCCAACATCATCCTTCACCGCTGCCGCAAACTCTTCCTGGAGGCACTGTCAGGTCAGGCTTGTCCAACCCCCAGGAGAGGCTGCTCCTCCTGAGGCACCCCAAGGCAGTGCTGCCTGCTGTTGGCTGTGTCAGGCTCTGGGATCCCATCTGGGGGACAGCCAATGCCCCCTCACCACCCCACAGCACACCAGGGTCAGGCTGTGGCACTGAGCCCTGCTGCAGGGCACAGGAACAGCTCAGCCCACGCCAGCCGCACTCTGGGCAAATGTCAGGGCTGGAGGCAGAAGCTCTGGGCACAGCAGTGGGAGCACTTGAGAAGCTCCCTGCTCCCACACCAGAGCCCCACTCAGGCTGCAAGCACCACAGCCAAAGGTTTCACCTGGCAGCTGTGAGGGACAGTCCAAAACAGTATTTGCTTTCAGGTCACGACAGCACAGGTTTCTGTGACTCTTGAGCACTTCCTTCAACACTGTGCCATGTGCCTAGGGGAGGAACCCACCCAGCTGCACCTGCAAGACACATGGATACAGCTCCTTGCTGCTGGGGCTGGGCACATCCTCTGCTGTGTTTCCCTTTGGATGAAGTGCTTGGAGGACTATGTCCGTCCCTTGTCACCTCCTGCTGCTGTATGATGCTCAGAGTTTCTATTTTAAGCTGAAACAGTCCAAATGAATATGTCACAGTTAAGGTGACTCACGCCTCAAGAATACATTCCTCCAGATTTATAATCTGATTTTTGAAGCCTGAGCAGCCCCACTGCACACTCCAGGCATGCCTGAGTACTTGTAATAACCTTCTGTGGAGGTTAAGGCGACTTTGTTCAAAAGTATTTCTTTCAGAGCGAGAAAAGTAAAACTGCCCTGGTCAAACAGACATGAGAGCACTGATCAAGGAGGGACAATGTGGCTTTCTGCAAGTAGAGACATTGTGGAGCACTGAGCTGGGGCATCTGTGTTTTGCAAGTGCCAGCTCATCAAACACAGTACCCCAGGGTGGTCCTGGCAGCCCCTGCTGCCTGTCAGCCACCATCCTCCACCTTTACTATGGGTTGAGGTCCCCATGAACTTCCCAATGTCTCCTTCCACACAACCATATTCTACCCAACTTGCACTAAATGGACAAGAAAAACTCTGCAGCATCCATCAGGTGCTCAGGGAGGTCACTGCCTTAGCCCTGCCATGACTCTACCACGGTTTGTCAGTGCTGAAATATTGGACATCAGCAGGAGGGCTCAGCCTGTGCACACCCTGTGCCTGCTTGCACCAGTGCAATCCAAGTGCTGAGGAGCAGAAGGGCTGCTCTTCTGGTCTGGTAGCCTCTTCCACTTCCTTGGCAGAGGCCTGAGCAATGACAGAGTTGGGTGGGGTGACAGGGGATCAGGACCCTATTCTTCTACAATAGCTGCAGAATAATAAAAATGCCAGCATGAATCAGCTGGAGCACAAAGACACTCAGGTCATTCGTGTCAATGAAGTGTCACTCTACATTGTTTAAAGAACATCTGCCTAGTGACAACGTGCAGGAGTTTGACAATACTGAATTGACGTTCAATTTTCACCTTCCAAAGGGCTTTTACAGGTGTCTTAAATCTCCCTAGCAATGTTTGCTGAAAGATGTGCTGAGAAGACAGTGATCTCACAACAAGAAGACATTGTGACCCATAGAGCATTTAGCCTGTGTGTGCACTAGGGTACCCTGCAGCCTCAGGGCAAATTTCACCACAGTTGTAATGCAGGAGTCTGTGGGCATCTCCCACTTGGCACTGTAATAAATATATGGAATAATTCGTGTAGATTTTAGAATTTAGATATATAAAGTTCAAAGCCTACAGCTCGAGAAGCCCCGGATCCTACAGAACAATGGGCCCTAATCACCCAAGCCAACAAGCATTGTCCACGCCCGAACTTAAGATAAAGCGGCCATCTGCTCAGTGATTAGATCAACTCCTCGCAGCAAGGCGGTTCCAACACTTCTGAAACCCCTGAAAAGAAATTCCCTGCAGGCGGGTATCGGACTGAGAGTTCTAAGAATCAGACTGTACTCCGAAACTGCACGTCCACGCACACCCATCACACACACAAGCTGCAAGACCGGATGAGGGCATTCAGAACTCTAAGCCACGAGATCTAGAAGGAAATTCTGCTTTTTCAGAGAAATTAACTAAGAACTATACCCGCATTCAGTCTACCTTTGCAAACACTAAACTATGTGAAGAAAAAGACATTTGTAATTAAAATGAACTCAGTTACATCATTGCAACTAAAACTGTATTTAAAGTGCGGCACAGGCTGTGTGACTTCGGTGAATTCTCGGGATCCATGCTTTACGCTGGTCTCTGAGAAACACCCCACCGACTCCCGGGCTCGGTGCTGCATTAATTGATTATTACCAAATTTATTATTGTGGCTGAACTAAATTTAATGTTGTCATAATAAATCATTATTATTACTATAAATGAATCGGCTATTTCATTTATAACAGCACCATCAATTACACCACTAGCATGGCCTTGCCTTTGTCCAAAAGTGCAGCACAAAGCTGTGATGTGAACATCCCCACTGTTTGACACAGTAGAAATGAGGAGCAGAGTTGCTATCTTGTAAGAAAATCCTGTAACCGTTCAAATCACCCAACTGGTGTAATCCCCTGTGTGGAGGGGTCTGCACAATGTGCTGCACGTGGGCACACAGCTCAGGGCTCCTGCTGTCTGAAAGAATGTAAGATTTTCATAGTGTTTTCTCCATGCTAGGGTTTAAACCGAGATGGAAACTAAGGTTGCAGCTGCTTGCTCCACTTCCCCCTTTGTCCCCCCTTCACACTGATGGAATGGCAGGATAATCAGAAAAAGATAAAACTGGTGAGATAAGAACAGTTTAATAATTAAAATAAAATATAATGATAATAATAATAGTAATAAGAAGAGAGAACAAAGAGAAGAAAAGAGAGGAATAAAACTCCAGAAAAAGATGCCCAGTGATGCCCAGTATAATTGCTCACCATCCCAAGAAGCCATCAGCAGCTTCTGGCCAACTCCCACCAGTTTAACTGGACACGATGTTCTATGATATGGAATATCCCTTTGGCCAGTTCAGGGCAACTGTCCTGGCCACACTCCCTCCCAGCCTCTTGTGCACCTGCTCACTGGTGGACCATGAGATACTAAAAAGTCCTTGCCTTAGGATCAACACTACTGAGCAACATAAAACATCAGCATTTCTCATACTAAATCTGAAACACAACACTGCACCACACACTAGGAGGAAAACTCTATTGCAGTTGAAACCAAGACACTAATAAACAGAATTTTAAATGACAGTTTACAGAGTCTGAGTGCCCTTCTTATGGAGTCTGCCATGGGCCAGCCCCTCCTGATGCAGGATGTCAGGTACTGGGTATCAGGTTGATAGGAAGCATCATGCTTCCATGGGGTTTCCTGGAGTGGCAGGGGAGCAGACAGGCTTTTCCATGGAAATTTAACCCAGCATCAGTCCTAGAAAGGTCATTTTCCCAAGCTGGTGTAGCACTTCTGGTAATAACAGTAGTGTCTGGCATATGCTTGAGCACCATGTTCTGCAGAAATGGGCAATGAAAGTGCCTTGTCTGATTTTCAGCAGGGATGAATGTTTTAGGTTTTTAAAAAGGGAAAGATGTTATGAGAGGTGATCAATAAAGAAACTCCAGCATGTGGCAAACCACCTCTTCCATAAAGCTTCCAGTGTCCGTGTTCTCTACCTGCATGTTGGCCAGGTTATTGCTGGATCAATCCCTGTGATGATGAATCATTTCCATGCAGAGGTGTTTTATTACTCTGCTGCCTACAAAACTCAAAATATGATAAAGCTGATAAATAATAGATGAGATCTTTAGCTGTCACTGGTGATCACTCTCTGGAAGCCAGGAAAGCACTCACCAGAGTGCCCTTGATTTGCAGCACATAAAAGCTTTGGCTTCAAGGATCTTAAACCAAAATCAGAACAGCAACTGTAATAATTATGCTCTATAGTTACTACCTTTGCTATCAACTTCAACTGCTAGAATGCAAGAAATAAGAAAACAAACAAACAACAACAACAACAACAACAACAAAACCCAAACAAACAAACAAAAAAACCCCCAACACCAACACCAACAAAAAAACCCCACCAAACACACCAAAATGGAATGAAAACCCCTTGAGAATTTTTTCAGCAGATCTAGTCATTGCACTGAGATGGTATAAATGGATTCAAAAAGACACTTCTCTCTGTGACTTAAGGAGGTTTGTTCCTGACCCTCTAACTAGGACATACTACTCATTGTGCTGTTCATGTTTATAATAGGTTGTCACCATATCATCACAGGAGGAAAACAAGGCTCTCTGAAAGAATAACATTCCCAAGTGCAAAACTGTGTTTACTTCTGTCACTTCTTGAATGAGCAGTTACAGAAGAATCTTTCCCTCATTCACCTTGTGTATTGAGACAGTGTCAGGACTTAAAGACTATTTCCATTTTCTGTTCCTCTGTACAGTCAGGGAGTCTACAAGTTTCCTGGTATCTGTCCAGTCCTTCCATCTCATGATAAAGGAAACTGAAAATACAGGGCAGTGTGTGCATCACATTTTGGCAGAGGAACTCAGGACCAGTCAGAGGATCTGGAACTGACTTTCCTCCTTACTGCTGCCCTTTCTGGCACATTACAACTTGAATCTCCTAAATTTTACAGTAAAATTTTGCATCACATGTACTAATAGATGTGTGGGAACTGAGAATGGGCAAAACCTCTTAAGGCTGTCCACAGTCTTCATGCTAGAAGAGATGTGTAAGATGTTTATATCCAGGTTTCAAACATACATGCATTGGTGCAGCTTTTATTAAAATAATGTTGAGTAATTTCTTACAGCAAATTTATACAGCAGGTAAGTTAACTGATTCTATATTAGCCAATAGTCATAGCTAAAAAGAGCTGAAAATTTTCTAACAGAATGGTCTGCATGGGTAAACACAGTTGTGTTGAAACACAGATACCCCAGGAAGCAGGATGATTTCAGTGACATTTAATAGGAAAAAAAAGTAAACACCCATTTGGATAAGGCTAAAAGTTCTGTTTGGGCACTGCCAGAACAGAATATTTTTATTTCATAGTCTAATTGAGATATTTCAATGTTAAAAGCGCTCACATTCCAAACATTTCAGCATTCACCATGCAAAATTTTAATGCATCAAAGTATTTTTAAATTGTGATCTCATTTTGCTTCTTTAAATTAGGGTCGTTCCTACCCATAAGACCTGAAGATTCTTGCTCCGTGACCTGCCTTGGGTTTGTACCACATAGCCCAACACAGTGTTTGGAAAACTAAGCTGACCCTTTGGTGAGGAGCATGCACTAAAAGCTTTGAGCTGGAAACTAAACACTTGATCATGAGCTGCTTTTTAAAAACCTAGTACTGCCTGAGGAACTTCATTCTTTTCCCACGGTCCTAGGCAACATTGCTACCACAATATCAAAGTGCAAACCCTGGATCAGCCTCTACTTTGCAAAGTTTTATCAGGTAGGTGCTTTGGCTGAGTGTCGGAGTGTAGTTATCTCAGTCAACATTTTAGAAAATTTTTAGGAAAAAAAATTGGTGTTTTAGTTGTAGAAAAAATAAAATCCCTGCTGACAGAGTGCTGCAGGTGTGTCCTTATTGTTGACTTGGCCTGAGGCCAAACACCAGGGCCCCTCCCTATCTGTGCCTTACATCACTGAGGTTGGATCAGGACACCAGTTTCTGATGAGGAAATAAGCACTTTCCCAAAGTGGGGCCAGAATGATCTTTTTCCAAGGAGTCTGAGTGAAACAGTGGTGAGCTCAGCTAAAATTCTTGGAAAAACTGGTGGTGAAATCACAGCCTAAAAACCCTCTGCTCATATCTGCTGGCATTTTGGAAGCCCAGTTCACGTAGCCAAGACCCTGCAGAACAGGTCAGATGGGATATGGCCACAGCTCAGATGGGGGGCTCTGGTCAATCCTTTGTAGTATCCTTCCTTATGGGACCCCTCCTCAAGCCCACTTTGTATTTCTCCAGCTTCACCTAATAGCAACCAGACAGTGGCCTCTCTTGCTGTCTAAACTCAGCTGAAATGTGACACTACCGAGAACTGACTAAGCTCACCATTAGATGAAAAATGTCAAAAATTTAAAAGCACCAGTCCAGGCAACCAGCCTAAGACCACAGTGCTACAGAGCTGTGGACATATAACCTCTTCTCCAAGCAAGAGAGACAGTCCCCCATTCTGGGAGAGCAGCCAGGCTGCAGAAAAACAAGGGTTAAGCTTCTGGCAAATAAACTAAAACCAGGTGGAACTGTTTCCCTCAAGGAGCCCCCTTGGCATGCCTTATCCCATCCTGTTGGGTATGGGCAAGAGGGTGCAGAGCTCCCACCTGAAACCAGCCATGAGCAGGGACTGACTCTTAGTCTGTCACTGCCCAGTGAACACCTCCCTGGTTACTTCGAGGCTGTTACAGAGAGGCAAATG
Source organism: Oxylabes madagascariensis (assembly GCA_013400675.1). Taxonomy (NCBI): domain Eukaryota; kingdom Metazoa; phylum Chordata; class Aves; order Passeriformes; family Timaliidae; genus Oxylabes; species Oxylabes madagascariensis. Next base: position 54,895 of record VYZR01013178.1, read on the forward strand.
ACCTCCATGACGTTTCTGCTGAACAGCAAAGGCCCCAGGAATCTGGGTTTATTCTAAGTAAATGGTGAACATTTCTGATTTCTCAGACATCTGTGAGAGTGAAACCATCTCCGTTTGGGTGTTCCTCATGGGGATTTCTTCTCCAAGATCTGTTTCTGCTAAAAGAGGGTCTCTGTGCCTGTATGGCTACAGCATGCAGCATCAGCATGTCAAAATCAAATGCAGTTAAGACTGCATTTGATTAATTAACATGAACTTAAATGCTTAATTTGATTAATTTATATGAACTTTAATGCTAAGGCCATGCTCATTATCTGACAGGGTCAGAGCAGTAGCTGGGTCCTGGGGAAGCACTTGCTGGCAGAGTGAAATAAGCCAAGCACTCTGCAGAAGGGAGGGAGAGGGCAATATGCCTGAACTAAGCAGAGAGCAGGACACAATTATTGGAGACAGGCAGTTAGGGCTCCTTTAGCACCATCTCTCTTCACAGTAAATCCAATGCTACCTCAACCTTTCAATGCATCTTATTGCTAATGAAATAACACAGTATAGATCCATCACCACTCCTATACCACAGAGCTATTTACTTCGTACCAGCAGAAACATATGGAGCCTCAATGCCCAATTGTTACAGCCTGAATTCTTAGACAAAAGGAGAAAATCAGTCAGAAATTACTAAATAACTTGTTTGTTTGGGGTTTGGTTTTCTTTTTTAAAGTGGTTGGATTGCCTTCATCCTTTCACTCAGTTCTACAGATTCTTCTGAACTGCAGAGCCAAAAGCCAGTCACAAAGGCCCACATACCACAGGAACAAGAGAGCCACCAAGAGGGTTGTTTTGACAGCAAATGCTGAAATTACGAAAGCAAACACGTAAGTCTGCTTTGAAAAGCCCTTACTGATGTTTATGCGGAAAAATCAAATGCAGTCAAAACAACAAGTCTTAAAACTTTTAAATTGTTCCTTCAGTTATAAATCCGCTCAAGACTTGAAGCAGCACAAGCATGGATGTCTTGATGGTCCTTGATATCTGTGTAGGCTGCAGATGGAGACCATCCAACCAATACTACGCAAATATTGGACAGGGCAGAAAAATGCAGGCAGGAGACCATTTCCAGAGCTAATGATGAGTCCCTGTAAATCATAATCGAATTAGGGACTGGCTTCTCTTTGCAAGTGATGGAGTGGGACCATGTCCCTGCCCTCATGTTTCACACATCCAACCTACAGCTTTCATGGGTGATTGGTGGTGGTTGTACAAAGGATGCCCAGTGCAGAACTAAGGTGCCTCTTAGCCTTACAAAACACTTCTCTACCTCTCTCTTCCTAGAGACCAGGACTCATTACTAGGTAGAACCTGTATCTTCCCATGTATAGCCAGGGCTATTTACACATCCACATTTTTTGTAGAAGTATCCTTTATTTCTCATATATTTTAACATACCATTCAACTGGTTCATTCACTTAGTTTTCTGTTCCAAATTGAAATATTCCTGCAAGCTGGATAGCTAGTAGAAAATATGATTCTGTGCCATGATCAAGCAATCCAGAGGAACAGGATTCTGAGGGTTATTTTCAAACTTGTGCATGCCAACAATGCACTGGGAGAAATTTAAGAGAACTCTGTGGCATTACTTGCAAAAATCACTGGAGGAACGTATCAAAAGCGCATTGTAGAAGATGCTTTTTACCTGTTGAAACAAAGATGTGTTTGTGACCCATCGCTACAAATAAGTAGCCTTGATTTAGTCATCTGGGTTTGCATGGGATCTTCGTTGGAGTTTGTTCAACTTGAACATTAAAAAAAACCACACACCAGAGAAAAAACCACAAGAAAATGACCAAATGGTTCACTAAAAGGCAGAGATGACAGAGCTGGATAACAGCTCCAACACTGCAACAGTACAGAGTGATTGTGGCTCTTTGGTGACCTTTAAAAAATATATCTGGCCATAGATAAAGGCCTAGTCAGTGAACATCAAAATAACACTTTGTTTAAAGCTGAAAAGACAGCAGGAGGTAACTGGTAACTGCTATGAAGACTCGGACATGGCCTGCCAGGGGGTGGGTGGCTACATCCCTCCTGGGTTGTACCCCACAGGAGGTACCTGTGGAGAACCCTGAGCTGGTTCCTGCCTGTTGAAATATTGTGTCCCACCATCCCAAATTTTTTTCTTTCCTTTTCAAAGGAAAAAAAAAAACAAAACCAACAAACAAACAAAATGTAAAGATACCACAATTAAACAAAATCCCAGCCAAATAACCAGAACAAACAAAAAACCCCACAACACAACACCGGTGAGATATGTTAGACCACGGTTACCAGCACAAGCCGGCTCTGGTGCCCCGGGGCCTGCGCCGGCCCCGCCGGCCGTGCCTGACCTCTGAGGAGAGGAGCCTGCTCTGCCGCCTGCTTTTTGCGTTTCTGCTGCACCTCACATGCCACCTAGTGGCTTCCCAAGTGGAAAATTCCTCATTGAACGTGATTTACAGACTCGCCGCCTCTGCCAGCTGCTCCGTAGAGCTCAAGCTCGCTGTGGAAGAACACAGCCCCGGCACCTCTGCAAACCTTCCCTGCGACAGCCCCGGCCAAGGGCCGCCCCCGAGGAGTTCCCACCTCCCGGGCCTGTGTTTACAGCTCTCTCCTGTTTTCTGCCGTGTTCAAAGCCTTCACAGAGCCTGAACCTTCGCCTTACCCCTCTGCACCACGGCCTTAACCAAATACCTGGCAGGGAGGAGGTTGTACATTTTACTTTTAAGCATTCAGTGATGGCAGACACTCACCACAAAGTTCATGTTAGTTAAAGTCTTAGTTTTCCAAGGGAAAAAAAAAATCAGAAATTATTTAAGTGATCTTCCTAACTTCTTACAAGGGTCTGGGAGGATTTAATTGTCCAGCTCAAGAGCTGCTGAGTGCCCTACAGCCATTTTCCTTCAGACAAAAGGTGTTACACCATAGCCTTTCAGTTAGGCCATTTCTCCAATAAACAGGAAGTTTTGGTTAGGGGCAATGTTTTGCCTCCAAAAGAAGTAATTCGATCAATCTTGCCCCCTTCTCACCAAGGTGGCCTAACCCCTGTGTTGATTGAATGCCTGTGTGCCCCAGTCAGCCCCAGCGTGCTGCCAGCAAAGTGAGGTGGTGTCTGCAGAACATGTCAGTGGATGCCCCTCAAGGACTGCCAGCACCTCGGTCCCTTGGGATAATACCAGCTCCAGCCAGGATGCCTGTCAGAGGACACAGAGCATGCATTCGCTCTGTGAAAGGAAGGCTTTATCATCACTAAATCAGGGCAATGGCTGTCCAAGTTACTCTGGGCAAAGAAAGGAACTGAACCTGACCTGTGTTATCTCCAGCACTTTCATTAGGCAGAGGCAGCATTAAAAAAGAAGGCACTTTCCCTAAATATTTATTTCTTGGTTTTCATTTCAAATGCTTGAAAACAGAATAGTTCCTCTTGAAAGTACTTGAAAGTTTTCTCTGCAAGAAATTCTTTGATTTTTCTAGGAAAAAAACCCAAAACAAAACACTCAAAGCAACTCTTTCAACATTTCTGAAATTATGTACCATTGTTTTCTTTCAGACCACTGGAGAAATTACTTTCCATTGTGAAAGGCCAGTGCTGGGCTTTACCACAGCCAAAAATCATTGAGCTATGCTGACACCCCTAAAATAATTTCTCCCCTCATTAGTGTGGTCCTTATCTTATACGTGGTTTAAACCCAGGTGCTGACCTTGGGTGCTATGCATCACCAGACCCTGAGAGCTGCGAGACATTGTCCTGCCCTTCAAGAATGGGTTCCTCACCATGGCAAAGGCAATGCAGCAGAAAACTGCTGCCCTGTGGCTTGGAGAGCCAGCTTTGCTGTGCAAAAGTCACACAGCTGTCCTTTATCAGTTAATGGCCATCCAGGTGATCGTGTCCATGCAGAGGAGCTGTGTGGCAAATGCAGATGGAGGCCCTGGGCAGGACAAGGACCATCAGAGCTCCAGAAGCATGAGGGGAGGGAGCAAAACTGACTTTCTGTCCTGGCTGCTCTAGGAAAGTCAAGGAAGCAGGAACGAGGGTGCACTCAGCAGCTAGAGGGCAGGCTCATTTTTCCTTTAAAACTTGGGAATCACTTCCTCACAGCTGCTGTGACTGCCAGAGTATCCAACAGAAGTGGCTAAGATGTAAGTCAGGGTAATTGGAGAAGTCTTCTGTGTATTAACTAGGGGGAGTGGGGACCCAAAGTAAAAAAATCCAAAAGCGCTGATGTACAAACTTGATAGTTGTTTCAAAATGCTTAGCTTCAGCCAGGCAGGCTGATTTCTGACACAGCAAGGGGAGAGAAATCATCTACAAGACAGGAATATTCCAGAGATGTGGCCATATCTGATTGCAAACACCCCACAAAAAGGATACACTGGCTGCCTAGGCTTCCATAACATGAAAAAAATAATTGAAAGGATTTAGAAATAGCATTCATCAAAGCATTCCAGAGAAATAACTTCCTTTTTTCTTTCCTGTTCAGAAAACGAATGTGAAGCAAGCTAAGAAGTCTCTGCAGGTCATGGTCTCAGGTAAGTTATGTACTCCTTAACATGGAATTTTCCATTACTTTCTGTGGACATAAGATTTGGGAACTCAGCCCTTTGCAGGGAATGCAGCTGGAGCAGCCATTCAAGCACACACCTGATGCTGCTGGTGTGATGCTGCCACAGCTGTACACCCACTCAGATGGGCAATTTTATATCTTCAAAGGCAAATTCTCCTTCTCTTTGTTGCTTTATAAAAGAGCCATTGAAAAATCACCTGTCACAGTATTACTGTTTGCATTGGAAACTTCCTTACTGAAGCATAAGGGGAGATTATTACACTCCCTGATGTCACTGATGTCTCCCTGTTCATACAATTGAGGACTCCAAGCAATACTACAAGTGACGCCAGAATAATTAACGTAATTATGGGGGTTCTGCCAATGCAGTTCACACTGGTGAGATGCCAGGCAGTGCCAGCCTCGTGTGGATGAGGGAGGTAATTCTTGTGTAGGACAGGAGGAGGATTTGAAAGCTCCTGGTATACACCAGCTACCTGCCATTTTGCAGGCAGAAGCTTAAAAAGCAAATATATCTGGAGGCATTGCAGTTTTCCCCCCATCTTGCAGCAGTGGTTGCACCTCCCAGTCAAAACCTCATGGGACCCTTGATGGGCAGCTACATGGGGGAAGCCTACCAGAGAAACAAGGCTTGGTCTGAACCTGAGCACTTCTGTCAGCTGAGCAGCAGCCAGAAATCAAGAAAGTTCACAGAGGCGGAATCCACTGAAAAATACACCACCCTGCCCCGTGTATTTTGGTGCCATGGATGGCACACTGCACTGGTCTGAAATGTGAGAGCACGGTTTAACATAAACACAGCCCTCAGCAGAGTGTGTTACTGAGAAAATGGTTCCTTTCACTGCGCTTCCTCCTGCCTATCTGCAAATGCCAAATCCTCATGGCTCTCACATGGACATCTGGTGCATGATTTCAATAGAGAAAGGCTTGAAAGATATTTGGACTTGGACAATGAAGATCCCATTAAAGATCTGAAGAGCCTCCATCCTTGGGAACAGCGAAAGCCATGAGAAGTGCTTTGGCTGTTCATCAGCCAAAGGCAGAAGTTTCTCTGAAAAAGCACAGGAGGAACACAGGAGGAGAGCACTGTTTACACACAGCTGTCTCAAAGCAGCGGGGATTGGGCAGGCAGAGGTGGAGCTGTCAGGAGATAGCCTGGTGGGAGGGCCGCCCACTGCCCTCCTCTGCCTGCCTTTCTCTTCAGGTTATGCTCGTGGCTGCCTTTCGAGTGACGCAATTTAAAAAAACCCAACCCCCGATGGCAGCAGCCACAGCAGCACCTGATTCCTTGGCAGGGCCGCAGTGCTGGAAAGCTGCTTCTGGAGTTATCCTGTGGTTCACTCCTGCTGTGTTAGGATGACATTTTATCTTCCTGGTAGCTTTTACCTCTAGGTTGGCTCCAACTTGCTTTTCCCGTTTGTTTTTTTTTTTTTTTTTTTCCAGAGAGTAGAGAGCACTTTCCACGTGTGTAAGGTCACATCTGATGAAGAACAAGCAAGCACTATTACATAGCATGTGTATTTTTCTTCTTAAACCTGGGTGTAAAACCAAGCCGTGAAAAGAACAGGAACATTTCATCCTGAATTGAGTGGGAGAAAGAGATGCAAAAGCAGAGGTAGGATTAGAGGGCAGACCTTGTGTCAGCTATCATAGCCAGCACAGTGCCAGGCCTCAGATTTAACACTGTCATTAAAAATAGCCCTGGTGCAAGACCACCGTTCAGAAACACTGGAAAACTGAGCTAAACTAGTACTCAGTAAACAAATCTCCCTACTCCCAAAACTATGAACCGAATTACAAACAGTATTTTTCTTAAAGGAGAGGGAGTAGAGGGGAGGGAAACCAGACAAAGAGGTATGAGGGTGTGCATTGGTGGGAGCACCTGCCTCTGATCCCACCTGGACTCTCCCAGTGCCAGCACCTCTGCTCATACTGTCTCCGGGACCCACACAGAGTTAAGCTGCCTTGAGAGCTGAGCTGCCCCTTGCTCAAGAGAGGAAATGTTGCATCAACTGCTCCCTTTTCACACATTCACTGAAATCTCTCTTGCTTCAGTATCCTGCTCCTTCATTTGCAGCCTCCCTTACGCGAAGAAGCCCTTGCATGGCCATTCACATCAGGGACACTGAAAGAAGGTTCATGGCTGAAATTTCTGCTATACATCCTCCATTTAATGCTGTAACTCCATGCTACCAGAAATACCTCTAACACAGCAGAACACCAGTGCACTTGCCTGTTGGCTCCCCTCTTCTTCCTCACCAGATCTCCATGAAGCACCCTCCTTGAGGCAGGTCCCACGCCAGGACTGTCCCTCCCTATGCAGTTGGTTGTGGGGAACAAGGGCTGCCGCCCCTTGGGCACAGGGGGGAGGGTGGGGAGCAACTCTGGGAGCAACAGAAATTATTAACCCAGAGCGACTGCAAAACTACAGCAGAAAATTCACTTGCTCTAAATGGGCAAGTCCAGGAGCAGAAGCTGTGTGTGCTGAAATCTGCTGTTTAAAGGCCAGAGAGGTACAAGGGAGAAAGGAATGTGTGTTGTCACAGTGCTTTAAAGCAGCTCCCAAAAGGCCAGCTCCTACGTGCAGGTTTATTCGTGCCTCTGCAACCCAATCTGTCCTCTGCCAGAAGCAGCTCCTGAAGTACCCAGCTCTTGGGCCCTAGAAATTACTGCCTGGGATGTGCCATATAAAGTGGTCTTCTTCTCTCAACAAAGAGCAACTATGGAAGAGCTATTTACAGTATAAAATCCCATGCAAAGACAAGGTCCTGGTTGCAACCTACTGTAGGGCACATCAGCAAGATGAACACCACCACCTGTCGCTACTCCTTCTCACTTTCCTCAGCCCAAGCTGAAGGCAATACCCTTCCTGTACTCTGCAACATCAGGAGGCCTGCATATAAAATAGCTCCTCTCAACAGCAAAGCCATGCTTGGGACTGATCCTCACAGTTCCCTCCTACAAGCCAAGCTGCTGACAAGTATTTGTTATGATTAACTGATAAACCAGGGCTGATTCAGACCAATATTAGAGACACAAGCCCTCCTTGTGCATCCTAATTTGATCCCACTGCATGTCATCCCCAACCTCTCAGCATCCCTCAAAAATACACATAAAATTACAACAGTAAGACACTCATTTTTAACAAACTTGTCATTAATTATAACAAAACAATCTTCTAGTCCAATACCCTCAGTGGGATTATACACGCAGATCCACAGAAGAGGCACAAGAAAGATAACAGAGCAATCGTGTTTGTGTCCCAGATGGCTTAGGTGCTGGATGGCTTAGAAATTCACTGCACAGAATTCCTTATAATAAAGAAGAGGGACAGGTGTCTCCCACAGAGAGGCAGAGGAGGGCCTGGTGGCAGACACTGGAGTAGACCCGGGCTCTCAGTAGCACACTTGTGACCCAGCCTGGCAGGACACCTCATGAAAGGAGCCACGTCTTTTTAGTCGGGCTCCTGGTAACAAGAAACTTCAGAGGCAAAGAGCAAGCTGAGTCCAGCTGAACCACAGTGCACTGAGGCTGTTTATGAGTTGTTTAAACCATGGTTCCTTTTAATAAATAAATATTATAAATATTTAATAAATAAATAAATCTTAGTCCTTGCTGGTGGCAGATCTCCTGTGGTGGCAGCACACACACAGGTGCAGCACCCAGCGAACCCAGCGCTGTGGAGGCTGCTGGGGACGTGGCCCTCTTTGGCTGGGACAGCTGCTCTCACTGCTCATTTCCAGCCATCCTCACAATGCACACAGATTTCCTCTGTGGTAGGGAGCACTGCCGGGAAGAGGGATCAATCATACCCCTGTCTGGCAGGTTGTGAAGGCAGGAAGGTTTTCATTAAGTCAACAAGGGTGTTAATTTATAGCATGTTTGCTACTTCTCTCCAAACACTCTTCCAGATGAGAGCTCGCTCCCTCATGCTTGCTGCATGCTGAGGGCAAAGATTAACAAGCATTTTGTTTACTTGAGTGCTTGATGCAGTCCTTCACCCCTCTCACCCTCCACTGTGGGCTCCTGGCCTCTGCTTTGGGTTGAGCTGCTGCTCAAACTGCCGCAGAAGATTTGTCTGGTTGAAATAAAATATATTTATGTGGGGGTTTGACATAAGAGTTACTATTTAGGGATATAATGGTGCAAGTGACTTCAAGCATTACAAATGCAAAGCCAAATTTTGCAAAAACTCCTGTTTGGACAAGATGTAAATTATTACATACCAAGTGCTAATCATCAGTGGAGTCTGCATCTACCAAAGCAGAACTACTTCTCCCCTCACAAACACTGAATTTTGTCAGCTTTTTGATATCAAAAAAAATTTCTCAGAGTTGAACAACTAAAGGTTTATTATTGGATTAAGGGCAAACTAGCCAATGCAAAGAAAAATATATGTATCAAGTATTAACACTTGATTTTTTGGAGACTGCAACTATTTATATCACATATTCCATAGGAAATTTCAATTAATTGCATCTGAGAGGCAAGATCATTAGTTTCTAACAAAGTATATTGTAGTACAAACTTAACACAAGCCATGCTGCATTTTCATATTTGCAGCAAGGACCATGAAAATTATCCAATAAGAGGAATAGTTTCATTGTAACTCCTTGGCCTGTACTAGTTCAAGTTGGTGTTTTTCTTTTGTAGCGTGGTGTCTCTTCATTGTTACAAAACTGTAAAGAAAAGATGATACCACTCAGGTCTGAGATGTATCTGGAGGCTCTTGGACCACAGGAGCCAAAGAGCTGTGAGACAGTGGGGATGGCAGACATAAACAGCTTCTGCAGCAAGAGTGCATTTCTGTAGGCAACATCTCCCATTCTCTCCCGTTCCCATGGATGTACTGAGGAACCATTGACAGAAGCTCATGAGCCTTTGGGGATTTAGCAAGGTTGTTCAGCTGCACAGAAGATCCTGTCTGACACATCAAACACCGTCTCAGCCTTTGTTAACCATGAGTTTACACATCTGACAGATGCAGAAAGCTGCCCAGGTCTCACTGTTGGGTTCTTACATGGAAAAGGGTCTCATGCAACACACTTTCAGAGCATCTCTGTGTGAGGGAGCCTGGGACACTCTCTCCCTGAACAGACAATTGCTCTCTGAGATGCCAAAGGTGAAGAGAAACCTAAGAAGGAATAATAACCAAAGTTGCAGTCAAGAGAAAGCTCTCAGGTGCCTGTAATAGCCCACCAAGCTGCCCATGGCTGTTTTACCCTTGTGCTGACATGCAGCAGAGTGAGGAAGCTGCTGTGCTGCCATGGAAGGTAGCGTGCTGTAACATCATTCACACAACTGGAGGACTTTTTTGGTTTTGCTCTTTATACACACCTTAAGCTGAAAATATGTCCTCTCATAAAGTGGAGTGTGAGAAGCAGTATCTGTAACAAGAAAAGTGGCACTGTCTCTTGGGAAAAAGCATTTATGTCTTCTGCAGTGGAGAATATGCAGCAGAAGGCTGCTGTTAGAAAACCCTCACTGCTGTTTCCTCTGAAGCGGGGCAGAGAGTGTTTTCCTAGCAGATAGCTCAGAAAAAGCCTGGGCACTGAATAAAAAATCCCTGGATCATGGAAAAGATGCTACCCCTCCTGCTGTGCCATGGGTTGGGTTACACCATGCAGAGATTGGGAATTCAGTGGTAGTGCCTGGCTGGTCTGTAAGGCTGTGTTTGGGTGTGGCTATGAGCTGTAATGTTGGGTAACATAAAATGTGAACAGGCTACAGGAGTTTTGCTCAGACCTACATCACCTCAGATGTTCAGAGATGTGTTCCAGACTGTAGTATGGACCAGTATGAATGGAGGGAGGAAAAATCAGACCATCCCCATGAGAAAAATCACTGAAAAAGACCAAGAGATGTTCCAACATGGAGAAGAAGCAAAGGTCTGGAGCCAGGAGCTGAAGTCAGTTGTTGCCACATGCATTTTTTGGAATTTCACAGACCTATTTAAAGTTTTTTTTATGTAGTGCAAAAAGATGTAGCAAATTTTGAATGTCATTAAAGCCAACCCAGATTTCGAAATTAACTCTTTGTCTCCCTAACATTTTCACTAGAAACCGTCCACTTACAAACCCTTGAAAAGAAGAAAAGATGCAATGCACTACTTTCAACTTTTCAATACGGAAGCTTGGCCAGGCGGTTAATCTCTGAAAGTCTTGAGCCTGGCTAACATTGCATCCAGTGTTGGAATTCCGTGCTATTATTACAGCAAGGCTTGACTTTGCTTGGACTTCCAGAGAGCTGAGATGTCCATGGTATGAAGACTGCATGCCTGAATTGTGCTTTTCTGGTGAAAGAAAGTAGTGGAAAAAAACCGAGAGTTTTCAGACAGAGTATTTCTTCCTGAAAAATCAACACAACTGGAAGACCACCGGCTCCTTACGAAGTTCCTTCCATCATAAATCATGCTGAAGCTTGTTGGAAACAGAAGGTATTGCAGCCCTATTCATTCTCATTAGGCAACAGGGAACCACTAACTTCCTTTATGGAATAAACTATCTGGAACAATAGGATCCACCACCCAAAAGGCAGGCACGACACAAGTCGTCTGAGGGAGCTGAGCTGCGCCGGCAAAGTGCTATGCCGGGTGTTGCCGGGTAGTACAGACTGCAGGCAGCACTCGCTGGAAAAGAGCTTGGAGCTGCAAGCAAAGTATTTCCTCATGTTAAGCAAAGAAAGCAGTGCCTGTTCTTTGTAAATAAACAGCTAGGGTTTGAAACAATCCAAGCTTTGGCTAACCACTAAGGTCAAAAAAGGCTAATAAATCCTCTTTTTCCTGTTAACAAAACCCACAACTGTATTGTCTATAGCTTTCAAAAAATAAAAATGACATCATGAGTAATTTTGGAAATTCCTAAATATTACTTCATTTGCCCGGCAGGAGCATCCTGTCCTCTCTCTCTCTCTCCCTTGCAGCAGGGACAGTCTCCCTTCAGACACTAGATGTTTTGTATGACTCTGACATGATTTCAACCATGTGGTAAAGTAGAAAGTACAAAAAAAAGAGTATGGCTTTTCTGGATGGTGTAGGCTGCAGACAATGGATATGGAAGATGATGGGTCCAAGTGAAGAAATCTGAAGGATATTGTGAGTCTTTGGAGAGGTGAAAACAAGAAAAAGGCAGAGATGTGAGCAGGAGAAGGAAGTCAGAGCAGAGAAATTCAAGATGATGTGAGCAGGGAGGTCAAAATCTTACAAAGTACCAATACAACGTTATTGGTAGGGAATATGAGGGCAGATGGTGAAGTTCTCAGGAAGATCTTGAGAGAGAATGACCAGTCCAAATAATGGCAAATAAAATTCAGTCTAGGCAGGTGTAAAGCCATGAAAGCATTTAAGGAGAAGCCTCTTCATCTCCACATATAAAAAATGTTTTCCATGCTTACTGCTGCTACTCAGGAGGGAAGTCTTGGTTGAACTATTATAGACACTTTCTTGAAAATATAAAATCACTGCTCTGCAACAGTCAGGGAACAAATAAATGTTTGGGATTACTACAAAAGGAAAAGCCAATAAGGTAGAAAGGTCATTGTGCTGCTTTATAAATCCATCTTGTGTCTGCACCTTGAATGCCCAGTGCAGTTCTGGGCCCTTGAAAAGGATAGAGAAGAGATGGAAAAGACTCAGGAAGAGCAAAGGTGTGACACAATTTCTGTACAAGGAACAGTGCAAGAGAATAGGATTTCTAAAGCTGGAAAAGATCTGAGATGTGGGACACAGCACAGGGAAAGCTATGATATCATTAATGACACAGAGAGAGTGGATAGGGATGGAGTCTTGGTTGTGTCTCCAGGACAATGAGGGAACAGCTCACGAATCTGATAGGAACCAAGTTCCAAGCAAACAGAAGGAAGGAGTTTGTCATGCAGCAGGCAGTGAACCTGCTGAGGAGATCCTTTCCTAAGCACCCTGAGGATGCAAGGAACTTACATGCTCACTCAAGTGTTTGGAGAGGTCCATGCCACAGGCAAACCACAGCTGGTTCAGGAAATCCTCTGAGCTGAAAATAGTTGGAAACTGCAGTAACTGATTGATACAAATCTGCTTACGGCCTCTGTTGAAGGCAGAGTAGATGAATGGGTTAGATGATCCAAACCAGCACAGCTGTTCTTACCTGGACTGAAAATAGATAAGATAGACTCAAGTAAATACAGGGATCCAAAGGGAGCTAGGGTGGCAGCATGCAGCACCACAGGAGGTGAAGTCAGAGATTTGGGTGAAACTGGCACAGTTAAACTGCAGTCCAAAGGTGTAGATGAGGAGGCAGAAGAAAAGCTGCAGTTTCAACTCCATCAATGCTTGGGCTGAGTCCAGACATGCCCCACTATAATTAGGAGCAAAGCTTCCACTGACTCCAGTGGATCAAGCCCTCGAGACATAAAGACAGTTAAGTGAGGAGTTTCAGGGTCAAAGGATATCTCCAAGATAACAGGAGACATGACACAGGTGAGTCTGTACAGGCAGAATTTGCAATTTATCTGTGTTAGTTATCTACCAGCCAGATCCAAATTATTTCAGTCTTCATTGGATCCAAGAAAATGTTGAATTCAGAGATATTCCTTTGCAGAGTCTCCATGATATCCTAAGTAATAACTACTCTGTAGGTATTGCCCACAGCACAAGGGTTTTTTTCAATCTTTTTAATAAGCACTTTGAAATAAGCAGGGTTGCCTCCCCTTCAAATGTGATATAATCCAGTAGTGAGATATTATATAGTCATGGCCCCAAAGCAAGGTGCAAAGCCCCCCAAAAGGCCAAGACTTTCAATTTTCCTTAAGGGTACATGGGTTTAAGAAATATCCAAGTGGAAGGTACCACTATTCATTAGTTACTCAAAGCACTATTCCATCAGCAATAACCAGCAAAATAAATATGTTTCTTCATAGAACAGTAGAATACTTCACATTCTAGGGCATATTCCTAAATACCACAATATTTTTCTCATACAGACAACACTTATTTTGGGTAATGACCTTGAAATAAGGCTTTCCTGTTCTGAGGTTATTTTTTCCTGAAGGACTTATCTTGATTTGTTTGGTTTACAACTCCTACATGAAGTTTCTCAATAAGTGCACAGATTATGGTCAGTATTTTTCAGGAAGAGTCTTTTATTCTTTCAGCTGAAGTAGACTGCTTTTCCTGGAGTGCTGAAAAAAAATCATTTTAAGAAGCTGATCTGATTAACTGGGTTAAACTAGAAATGTGCCAAATTGCTCTGCAGTCATGGCATAGCTGCTGACCTGCTCTGAGACTGGAAATCGTTCCAGGCTGTGATGTGCCATGTCTGTTCACGTCAGCTGTGCACTGGGAAATGCACAAGCAAGCAGCTTGCTGAAAACATCCTTCAGCTTAGGGCTCAAAAAAGATTCCTTTAAAACATGTTGCTTGGGAGGAAACCAGCCTCTCAGACCCAATAAATATGATTTCTTGAACAATTTATTAGTATTTCTCAGTTTTCTTCCAGTGTATCCAGGACAGCATGCACAGATGGACACACAGCCCTTCAAAAAGAACTTCACAAAATCTGACCCCATCTGGATCTGTTCTTCAGCCTGTTGCCACTAGCCCTTAGCAACTCAAGTTGTTTCTTCTTTGCACTATTGAGATAAAAAAAACCAAACTTGCAGCAGTTTGGTTCTGACACTGCAGTTTGACACCTCTGTGTGAACCTTTATATTATGTTTGTTCCTCTGCCTGCCGTTCAGACACCCAGTTTGCAAAGCTGGGCCTCTCCACATAGACCAGTCCTTGATCCCCACTATTGAAGGATGCATTTTGGCAGCAGGAGGTTACATCTGTGGGTCTCAACCTCCTTTTCAGAATCCATCCTCCTATTTGTCTTCCTTATCACATCTGCTCCTCTTGCTCATATTCAATGGGGAGGGGAAGCTGGCATTTGAAGACAGATGTTGGAAGAAGAGCAGACCTTCCCCAGTGCAAAGCCTCAGGATTGCTGAAGACATTGCCTAAGAGAGCTTTTGTTAACTGTTGGGAAGGAGGAGCCTCAGAGGTCATTCAGGCTGCATCTGGTGAGCATTATTGAAAGAGTCTCTCTGGTCTGTGCCTTCAGTTTATTTTTGTGCAGTCTTCATAGCATGCCATCACAAGTCAACATGCAACTGCACCATGAACTGGCCCAGGGAACTGATCTGGCTGAAAACTCACCCAGCTGAAAGAAGGAAAAAGAGGAAAAAAAAAAATCCAGCCAGCTCAGATCTCTGATCTCATTTACCACACAGCAGCACTAACAATTGTACCACCACCAGGGAGGTAACCTCTTCCCACAGCTGCCAACTCTTCCTCAGGCAGCAACCCAAGCCTTTGCCCTATGGACCTGCTCCTTAGGAATTGAGTTTTCTCATTTCATTCCCACTACTAAGGCAATTCTAGCTTGTGTAGACAGGCAGTAACATGTGGATGCCCAACATGGGATTTGAAGAGATCTAGTTAGAAAGCTCACATGGGAAAGGGTCTGCAAGAGCTCTCTCCTTGTAAATACAAAGGCAGTAGGAGAAAAGTTTCTCTGAGTGCTTCTTACTTCACTTTGTGCTCTCCTATGCCCTTGGGGAATTTAGATAAATAGTTTTTATAGGCAAAATCTTTTGGTAGCTTTCCCCCTCTCCTTCCTGTTCCTATTAACCAGTGGATGGAAGCAGCATTCCCTGCTTTGAGACCTCTGGTCCCAGAGAAATTGTTTGACATCATGGTACTTCCCTTCTAGCATGAATTAGAGTGGAAACAAGAAGCTGGTAACATGTGATCCATTTGCTACACACTACAGCTCTGTCTGTTAATAGATGTGACCTTTGTGACTAATACAGCACTGGGAGGTACTGAGAGGGTGCATTAAATCCCTCCCTCTAGCACAGTTGTCATCCTCATCATCTCATCACCCATCCAAGTGAGGAAGCTGCAGTTTCAAAGCCTGCCAATCCCTGCAAGACACACAAAATGCTGGACTGGGTCCAGAAGTCAGCCACAGGATGGGGGATTAGTGTCAGGAGGTGACAGGCCAGTGCTGCACTGTGCTCATGCCTGGAGCTAGGTCCCTACGGGGGTGACAGTCCCCCAACCCCGCCCTCACTGTGCATTCAGCCTGCACCTCTGCATTCAGACATCCCACGGCTGCACGACACGGGGCTGGCAGCTGCAATTGCACCCTCCCAATGCTCTGCAGAACCTTTTCCTGCCCTCTGCCCTCTGCCCGCTGCCTGCAGATAACAAGCCCTAGGCTCCAGCACAGACAGGGTGGCTTCCTATTTGCAGAGTGTGTGTGGATGCCAAGGGCCTTGCAACATCTGAAGTGGCAACTCCCAGTGAAGAAAACTTGTTGCAATCTGTTGAAACCGCTCTGCTGCTGGACCTGAGGCCAGGAAATTTTCTCCTTCAGGTCTCTGGCCTGGGTGATTCTGTTACAGACTCTCCTGTTGAACGCCACAGGCCCTTTACACTTCTCGCCCCCCTCAAACCACCACCAACCCACCAAACATTCTCACCCATAACATCCCACACCAACACTCCCTCCACCCTCCAGTCTCCCTCCCTGGGCCTCTTGCCCCTTCCCCGAAGCCTGTGCTACCCCTGTCATGCCTCAAATCACACCCTTCCCTTGTGACCCCTGCCCCAGCCCCCATCCTTTCCCCATGTGCTTGCTCCCTTCATTCCCAGAACTTCTCTCTATCGGTCTTCCCCACTCTCTGTGGAGCCACGTCCTGCATCCTTGGGGCAGTACCTACCTTGACATGGGAAGGGAGGGGACATCTCCCCGAACTCAGCCCCATGTCCAGCTCTGCACACCCTCGTGATGATGAGCTGAGCTCAGCTGTCTGGTGGCGGCCACCCTTTAGAGCATTTCTGTTTGCTGTGGCTGTGGGCCAGCACCAGGCTGAGGATGCACCACAGAGCACACTTAAAGCAATGGCCCAGTGATCCCTAAAGATTAGAAGAAACATTTGTAATTGTACAGGTATGGAAAAATCAGCAGACAAGAGAAACTTTTATCTTGGATATCAAAGTGCATGGTCAATTAATGTTTGCGTCTCCATCAGGGAAACCTGCAGGCAGCTAGCAAGCTGTAAATGCTGAATTTGGAGCATGTTCTGGGAACTGCATGTGCAACTGGCAGAGGTCACACAAGCCTGCAGAAGGAAATAGCGAGGTAGAGCTGTACCTTTAGCCCTGAACTTCCAGATAACACTAATAAAGACAAACTTGGAGACAGAAGGAGAATTTCCTACAGGAGTGGTGTGCAGGTGACTGCTCCCTGCTGCAGTGCCTGGGCCACTGGCCACACCCAGCACAGGGGCAACACAGGGCTTAGAACCATTGCCAACTGCAATAAAGTTGTGGTGGGGATGGACCCCTACCATCCTCACAGTAAAATCTGCCAGTCATCCTGTTTGCTTACCTGTTCCTCCTGCATTTCACTCACAGTGAATTCACTGCCTTTCATTGACTTGTGGCTGTTTTACTGACGATTTCCTCATCCCTTACTCACCGTTGCAGACATTGTCCTCGTGCAACAGCTGTCATGTAATTAGAATGAACAACCTGTGGAAAACTGTAGGTGGAAAACATACAAACCATATAGCTGCCAGACTCAAAGGTTAAAAAAAATTATAAAAATTTGAGAAATAAAGATTTTGTCTGAGGATCAGCTTTGTGCTTCTTCGCCATGTGCTTGAGAGGGGCATTAGTGTTCCAGAGTTACTGGCTTTTGGTCTGCAAATGTAGCATCCCAAAGTCACCTCTGTGTGTGTGCTGTGGGCTCAGCTGGGCTCTCTCCGTACTCAGCCTGTGCCAGTGCTTCTGCTCTGCTAGCACAGCCTTAGAGCAAACCTGTTCAGATGGTTGATCTGGCTGAAAAATACCTACTGGGTTTAAAAAAAAAACAAAAACAAAACCAAAACAAACAAACACCAAAACCCATCCTTTTGCTGAGTTACATCCTCTCATCTGATTCTACACATGGAGAGCAGCTGCTTTCACAGGAGAAGATGGAGGGGCAGCAAAGAGTGATGGTGAGGTGGTGGCAGTGGCCACACCACTGCCTTTTTCATGGTTGCTGGTGAAGGTGAAGCCACAGGATGACTCTGGCCCTTGCCAATTGCCTGAGAATGCAATCCAGCCCCTCTCCAAAGCGTTGTTACTTTGTCCTCCCCTTCCACGCATACTCTCTTGTCCTCCAACAAGTAATTATGAACCAACATGACCTACATAAATGTTCCTCCCTCATGTGTCTCACAGCACTGCCTGGGATCCTGCTCCCTCCTCTGCCCCCCAGCAGCCTGGGAAAGAGGGGCTCCCCCACTTTGCCAGCTAGACATGGGGCTGATGGTTGAGATTCCCCTCTGCTCCCACACATGGGTTGAAGGAAGTGGTGAGGCAAGCTGACACATCCCAGCTTTGCAGGTGGGAAAGGCAGAGGTGTTGTGACTTGCTCTCTGCCCCTGTCACTCTCCGTCTGCCTCTGGGGTCCCACTTTGGGCAGCACCCCTGAACTCATCCCCAAGGGATGGAAGACAGAGGTGACAGGCAGTGGTAGGAGTTTTCCCTCAGGCAGGGCTGCCTTAGCAAGAGATGTGGTGATGCCTTGGGGATTAGCCAGAGGAAGTTGTGCTTCACTGGAAACATGACTAAGAACTTCAATCATCTCTGAACCTTGTTCACCTTTGAACTTCATCCACCTCCATTCCTAAAGAAAATCTCAGGTCCTTGAGTACTACAGGAATTGTGCTGCTGCCTTCAGTAAGGGCTCATTTCAGCCTTGCTTTGGTCTCTCTGCAAAATAAGCTTGGGCCACCACAAGCTTGGTGCATTTGGGTGTATTAATACACACCACAGCTTTAGGTCACAAATCTACAAACTCCATCTGGAAATGCAATTTTTAGTCTAAAATTAAGGCATCAGCTCCTTTTCTCCAAACAATTCTGTGTATAGCTTTTTGGTTTACAATTAAAAACTGCAGGGGATAGAAAGCCAGGTCCCAAAAGTTTTCCTGAACCACAAACCCACATTTGCCTCATGGAACAAATGTCTTATGCTCTGGCACTGCAAAGACCTCAGTTCCCTCCTCCTGCCGTTGTGCTCTCTCTGAACTGTGCAGTGCTGGAGGTGCCACAGTGCCCCTCTCACAGCAGGAGCTGGGCAAGGCTGGGGGCTCAGGCTGGCAAATCAGAGGCTCCACGGGTTGGTTCCTACCTGGAAGGCTTAAGGGAAAGATTATACTGCTCAGCCTAGCACAGGGGTTGAACCAAAGGATGAGCAAAGAGTGCCACTACATGTTAGTCTTTCATTCGCTACATTGGACTGTAGTCCCAGGAATGGAGAAGAAGTATCATACAGTTCTCTTCATCCCAAAATAAATACATCCATGGTTCAAAACAAACTTAGGGGAAAAAAAAAGTATGTATTGACTGCCAGGATTAAACTTGATAAATGAGCTATTAAAATATTTTTTGTATGCAAAGGTCTTTGCCATCCTTGAGCCTTCAGGATCATTTTTGAGATTATTATTTTAAATGTTAGAGATGAACAAAAATTTCTGGTTGGAGTAGTCTCTTTTTATTATCTTCAGCAGGCTGCAGGGGAGCATGATAAAACTGGATGTCATCCTTGATGCTGAGCTCCTCTTTTTAGTGCCATCAGTAGTTCTCATTATTTGAACACAGTGGAATGTTTTTTGTGGTATACTCAAGGCCAAGGATTAGCTGGGGGAAATTATCTCCAAATGTGAATTATTTAACTATCAAAAATCTTAAGAGTGAGGCCATAGAAAGAGATACTGCTGGCATTTTCACTTTTTTTACCACAAGTCCAAATAGTATGAATTGAGGAATATATCTGTCAGAAATATCATTGTTATGAGATCCAATTTGTTCCTGTAACTCCATTTTTAAATACACATTTCTAAATAACACATTTTTAAGCCTAATATATTTGAGAGTCTGTTTTTTGACAGGTATCAAACAGATACATTGGAGAGTCCCATATTGCACGTGTGACTAATGTGAGCTACTTAAAAGCTCCTGAAACAACATTCCTACATGATGGATGCTCAGATCCCAGATCTGACCAGAGCCATTTCAGGCTCAATGTTAAGCTCAAACCACGCTGCACCGCTTCTCCATATTTCCCACTGTTGCTGCTGGACCAACGGCCGTATTTTCACCAGCTTCTAATTCAGGGTATAAGGGAACTCTGGTGTGACAGGCGTGGCACACTTAGCAAGACACGTGTCTGGTCAACGGCTCAGAGTATCTGGGAGTGGCTGTGGTGTCAGAGGTGTGACATTATGCAGATTGGATGAAATTGAGAGATAGGTACCCTCCAAACACCCATTCTGAAAGAAGAGATAAACAGGGTCTCTGCTGAGGAGCACTGGGACAGGACTCCAGGAACAGCTGCACTCACCCTTCTCACAGTCTTCATGTCAGTCAAAAATCCAAGAGCTGGGACAGAATTTTTGCTCTTGATTCTAATAGTAGTTTAAAAATGTAAGGAAATGATGTCAAAACTCTGATGGCCGTGTAACTGGTCCTTCTGAAGGTGGGTGGCTAGGAGTGCTTCGGGCTCGCCCAAGCTATAACCCACACATGGAGAAGCTGGTACGATGCAGTCTCCTTCCCACCTCCCAGCTTCTCTGCCAGAACTACAAAGGGTGATGCCCACAGCTTATTCAGCATGCTTTGGAATTCTCAGAGGTAGGAAATGCTGAGAGATGAGCCTGTGGGCACAGCTGGCATTTGAGGCAGCCAACCAGCATTTTCAGTTTGCCATTCATGTTAAGGAACATCCCACAGGAGTGTGCAGGGTGTTTCACACTTGGATCTACACTGTCTGTGCAAGCATGCTTTCACCAGCTCTCCAGACTTCATCACAGTTTCACAGTGTTTGCTGTTTCCCTTAAATCTTGTTCACAGAACCATGTGGTGAATATAAACTTCATATAAACATTCTCTGTTTGAAGTAACAAAGGTATAACAACTCACAGCTCCAACAGCTCTAAAAGGTTAACAATATCTTGGAAGATATTTTCAGTGCTCATCAGTTGTGACAGATAATTATGGATTTGAAGAGATTTGCAATTTGTTTATAAATACAACTTCAAAAACTTTCTACTGAGATGTCTTCAGCAAACTGCTCAGCTTCATTGTTAATTAAGATATCACATTTACATATGCATTTAAAAGTGTCAAGAAATTACAGGAGCACTGCCCCTGTCCACTTTAAATGTTAAATTTGATAACCTTCTGGCTGGGAAAAAAAGAGGAACCTTGAGGGCTCAGCAAACAGAAAGATTATAAATACTGTCACACTGACTGTGTTTTATCTCATTCTTTTGAAATTCCTGCCAAAAATTTGTTGTCAGATGTATTTCTGCCTGAATGGGTCCAAGGACTGGTTTGTCAATCCTGACTGTATGTCAGCTTTCTACCTTAAAATAGCCCAATAGTAGCTGATTTAAGTTTTGGATATTGTAGTCTGTTGCTGACCAATACATTATATGATTAGAGAATCTAATAGAGTGTACATGGAGGACATCCAATTTACACCTTCTCTTTCTTCTTTCTTTTTTAAGTAGAACAGGCTTTTCAAGATGTACACGTGGTGTTTCAGCATACACATGATGAGAAAAAGCTCCAAACCCAGTTTGCCAGCAGCACATCCCTCACTCAGCACCAACTCCCTCCCTGTGGGCTCAGGGCAGATATTTTATTTTGAGGGAGCCCCTTCCCAGGCAGGGAGCTGCTCAAGTGGGTCAGCATCCTGGGAAGCTGCAGCCTAAGTCCTTTCAGGTGCTTCCTACACAAGGATGCCATTGTTTTTCATCATTATACCAGGGAGTCTCCTAAGTGACGCCGTTTCAGAAACACATTTCATGCTCACTAGGGAATGACCGATGGTGCTTCCCTTATCAAAATCCACATTTTGCACTGCAGGGTGAATTCCTTCCTACATTCCTTCCTTCCAGCTCTGATTTTTAGCCTTGTGCAGAAATGTGAGCTCCACCTTCCCATATGTGCAAAAATTCAGATCCCACAATCACTCATGGAACAGCTCCATTACAAATCTGTGCAGATGAGATTGCACCCGGCAGCCTCACAGTAAACACAGCTTATTAGAGATCCCCCAGGACAGCCAGTCCCCTTGTGTCAACTCTGCAAAAGGAGCCTAATTTTAAGGATGTTCATCTGGATTACTCTGCACACAGAAACTATTCAAATCCATGAACACACTGTGCCTGTTTTGGAAAGCTGGGAACACCCTTTCTATGTGTGGTGGTGCTGGAAACAGAGATGAACCTAGAGATTCACAACACAGTTTCCAACTCCGTGAATTATTTTTTCTCTATTGCAAACACAAGTTTTTATCCAAGCCCAGCTTTCTTCTTCCTTGATTCAAAGAACTTGTATATTCAGTCCTGCACATGACCATGACTGAATATTCAGTACCTGACCATGCAGCCTGATATGAGTTACATTAAAGTTCAAGCGTATGTGAATTTGGAAATCTACCTCAGATCCATATCTGGTTAGAAACACTCCTGACATGAACAGACAGTAAAAAATATCTCAGTTCCTCTGATCTGCCTTCCAGAATAAATAATTATTCTGTGGGCAGATGGTCTTTTCCAGCTGTTATGCCCCAATCACATTGAAGAGTCCTCCAGAGACCACCTGAAATAACACACAACTCCCTAACAGGAAAGAAACTCCAGTAAATGGAGTAGAGTGAGCCACAAAATTTCCCACCAACCCCACCAACCTGCAGCACCCTTAGAGCAGCACGTGGCCACCCTGAGAGCATGCACAGCCTTAGCTGTAACCTACTGCTCTTTAGCACAGGTTACATCCCACAGACAGAGAACAAAGTTACATCCAGCTCAAACCAATGCAAGGGAGAAATTTGGATGTTGTACTGTAGGGGCAAATTTATGGCTTAACATGTAGAACAGGGGACTAAAGAGGGCAGCTCAGGAACTGCTGGGTGCTGACCTTCTCCTTTGCTTCATGGTGTTGCTCCACCTGGTTCATAAGGATCATATTACTCTCAATTAAGCAATATGCTTTTTTTTCCCCCCAGTTCTAGGGCCAAAGTCCTGGACACCAGCAAAAGAAATTACATGAGGGTTTAGGAAGGATTTGTGTCTGTATCTAACAGAACAATTTAATGCTCAATGGCCGTGAGGCCATCCAGCCCTGAAAGCTCCGTAAATTCATCAGGTACTTCCCAATTTTCTTACCTGCCTGCCCTGCTAAACTCAGCAGAGTGCCACAGCCCATAATTATGGGGGACAGGTGTCTGGAGGTCAAAAAGAGTAGAAAGCCCAGCACAGCAGAGCCTGGGCTATTGGTGTGACCCATGTGTGTGGTCAAAGGCCATTCAACAGAGGACGTGCACAGAGAGCACAGATGCGCTTCTTTCTAGCACTTCCAAATTCTGAAGAGTTTAACACCATAACTTTAGTAATGTGCTGGGGCCACAGTTTTTAACCTGTGGGTTGTTCCTAAGTTTTAAAAGAAAAAAATTAATCCCAAAGTCCCATAGATATTATCATGCAGTTGCTATCAGGGTGTCAGGGACAGCATCCATAAGCAGTGCTTGCTGTCCACATGAGCCATCTGAACCCTTTAAAGCTTATGTGACTCTCTTGGGGTTTTTTTCTCATTCAGTATTTCAGGGGTACAAATATTTTGACTTATTTTCACCAAGCTTTCACTTCAGACTTGGCTCCTTCCAGCTCTTTCCTCTCTTCTGTCCCTTCCATGCCACCTGTTTCTTTTCCCAGTTTGCTCCTCATCTAGGCAATTCTGTGTGTTTAAAATAAATCTCCAGGACAAACCTAGGGTTTTACCTGGACCAAATGTTTTAAAATAAACATTTGTCTGGCTGTTTTGATTAAGTTCTATGTATTGGCATTTGGTAAGCAAAGTGATACCCAACTATAGCTGAGTAATATTGGATTTGCTCCAGTTAAATGCATATTATCACTTGCTCCTTTACCCTTATTTTTGCAAGATAATGCTATCTCAGGGAAAAACTGAAGGCAGCTGTGGCATTGGAAAGCTGTTATCTCCCAGCCTTGAACTTGGACATTTTGGCATCTGTCCACACTCACAAGCTACATCCCCGTGCAATTTTCTCACTCTCCACACCAGTTCATCTTCTAAAATAATTTAATAACACCTCAGTGTAAACAGTTATAACCCAAGTTCAAGGCTGGTATTGAGTCTGCTTTATATGAGAAGGTATGGACCAAAGTCAATGTACTTCCTTATGAGAAAATTGTGTTGATTTATGCAATCGATTTATAAACTCAGCTTGTGTAATGGGTTGCATTTCTGTAGAGCTGTTCTCACACTGGAGAGGAAGAAATGTCAGGTTTCAGGGAAGGATCAACTGCTGGTCAGATCCCCCCCTTGCAAATGCAAGCAATCCCCAGCTGTATCTCCATGCTCCAGCCTGGCTGGCAGCTGCTGAGGGGCTTCACCCTCCAATTTCTTCATGGCAAGGTCACACGTGTCTGTTGAGCCATGACTCAACTGAAGCCTTCTAAAACCCACATCATGGAAGCAACACATCCCTGGGTAAATTGGGCAGGCTCTTCTGGTGTCTGCTTCAGTGGCTGCCAGGCCTTTCCATTGGGCTTACGCCTGCTGTTCTGGCCCACTGGCAAAGGACACAGCAGAGTAAACCACTGTGCTTGAAGAAGTCTGGTCCTCCACAGCAGGAAGGGACCATTTCAGAGCCCCGACTGCACTGCCCTACACCTGGGCTTGTGTCTTCCTTGTGTTAGTCCTGATGCTCCTCAGAGCTTAAAAGCAGGGTGCCACATGCTTGAAGAAAACCCATGGGCAGCCTGTAGAAGCACATTACTGCTTCCCATCAGAGATGCTTCATAGATTCACCACCCATCTGCATGTTAAGGTTTTGGCTAGTTTTGCTTCTTCCTCCCTGTGAAATGTCATCACTTTGTTTAATGGCAAAAGTCAACCACTGTATTCAAGAAATGAATTATCCTACTGCTGCAAGAAAGTTTGACATTTAGTAGCTTGGAAGATATTTATGACCAAAGTAGTTGTTATTATGAAATATAACATTATTTGTAGAAATTCCCCACTGGGGAAAGAATAATCAATGACACATAGAAGGTGCTAAAGCCCCACAGAAATAGCATCTTAACTGTTCCTTAAAATGGTGACTTGTACACAAATTATGAAAAACAACTCAGAAACTTAACCAGTTTAGTCCTGGAGCAATGTAAGCCTTTAATGACGGATTTACAGTGCACTGAAAATCTGATTATGTAAACTATCATAAATGGATTCAGTGTGTTAGAGGCTAACACTAAATCTTCATCTGTTTACTGGAAAAAAAGGCAGTAGGGAGCTATACATTAAAATGAAGATTGATTTCAGAAAGCGTAGCAGGAATGAAATACGCTGACATAATGAGTAAGCAGAAAGAAAGAAAGCATAAAATT
>VYZR01013178.1:101586-111865 GCA_013400675.1 Oxylabes madagascariensis
AAAAGAAGGGGGCAATGGAGAGGTCCTAGAAATACAGCTGTGAGAGCTGGAAATTATTTCTTTGTTCCTGGGTGATGAATGGAGGGCTCTCCCTGTTCAGAAAGAGCTTCCTCAGGTGAATGAATGCATTTTCTTGGGGGGATC
The DNA here is from genome assembly GCA_013400675.1 of Oxylabes madagascariensis. Taxonomy (NCBI): domain Eukaryota; kingdom Metazoa; phylum Chordata; class Aves; order Passeriformes; family Timaliidae; genus Oxylabes; species Oxylabes madagascariensis. The sequence goes on from VYZR01013178.1 coordinate 101,731, forward strand.
AAACAACAAGCTTGACATGAAGTTGAAAGCCTATTGAAAGAAAGGAAATTGTACAAGAACAGCCATGGATTTTGCTTTCTTGCCAAAATATTTGGTGTCTTTCATTCAGGGTAAAACTTGACATTTCCAATTACCATTCCATGTGTGAACTCGTTACAGGCGTAAAGATAAAAATAAAACCAAAATACGAGATTTGTACAGTTAACACTGTGCATCTCCATTTTCCATCCAAACAGAAAATGTTTCCAGGATGAGCTGGCCTCTGGAACAGTGTGGGGTGGCCCCCATTTGGAATCCCCCTCACACCCCACACTGCTCACAGGTCCAGGAACCAGCTCACATGCAAGGGTAGTAGGTTGTGCTTAGAGGACTGCCAAAATGAGCACCTTGAAGCTGAAGGCAGGATCTGGCCTGCAGGCTACCTGTTGGGCCTGATTACATATTCAGAGGTTCTATTTGTGATGTCTTTCCTCATTAGACCCAGAAGCTATTTAGAAAAATTATCTCTACTCTTGTTACGTTTATGGAAATGCAGGGGGCAAGAATTTAGGTAATATGTCCATGTCCACATGGGAATTGCTGGAAAAGCTGATAAACAGCTCAGAGCTCCCTTGCACCCAGTCCCACCTCTAGAAAATGTCCACAGCTGGTGACCTCTTTCAAGAGCAGGAATTGGCAGAGCAGCTCTGCCCTGTCTTGCCTTCAAGGTAGATTTGGATCAACATGGTTACGCCAAAAGAAATTGGTGTCTTTGAAGGCATTCTTTGCAAGGAACATGAACCAGATGCCTTGTACATAAAAAAGATCTAACTAAATGAAATCATTCACTGTTTATGTCTGCTTATCTCCCTTCAGCTGTGATAGAAAGAAGACCTCAACTGGTAACTTAAGAGTCCAAGAGAAGATCAAAGGAGTAGAGGAAGGGTATAACCCCAGGATGAGTCTTCCTGCTACCTGTGCTGACTTTATTCATGGTTATGTTTGGCTTTGGCTGGTGTAGCACTGTCTCCTCTCTCGGTGAGATCTGAGGCAATCTGCTCCTTTGCAGTTCAGATGGGGCAGCCATCCCATGTCCCACCTTATTGGCTCCCTCTGCGACTGCTGAGGTTTGGAAAGGAAGCAAGGGCATTAGCATCGCCCCGCTCCAACTCACAAATTAGTCAACAAAAGTGATCAGTCCCCCACTGGTTTAACAGAAAAGGGGTTGCTTCATCTTTCCAGTGCTGGTGTGCAGGAAGACACCTGTTCTCTAGTTAAATTGAACCCAGGGAATCAGTCAGGAAGGAAGGAAGGAAGGAAGGAAGGAAGGAAGGAAGGAAGGAAGGAAAGAACAGGCTACAAATGTGTTTGCAGTCANAGCATCGCCCCGCTCCAACTCACAAATTAGTCAACAAAAGTGATCAGTCCCCCACTGGTTTAACAGAAAAGGGGTTGCTTCATCTTTCCAGTGCTGGTGTGCAGGAAGACACCTGTTCTCTAGTTAAATTGAACCCAGGGAATCAGTCAGGAGGAAGGAAGGAAGGAAGGAAGGAAGGAAGGAAGGAAGGAAGGAAAGAACAGGCTACAAATGTGTTTGCAGTCACCAGGTGGGCTGACTTTAGCTTACATTCATTTTGAGTTATTTTTAGTCGCATATGCATTCCTGAGACAAGGATGTTCCTCCTAGAACAACTTCACTAAGTATAAAAAGAAGCCCAAATGGTAAGACGCATCAGAGCCCAGTGTCTTCTGCGATATCAGTTCCCTCTCAGCCTCTCCCTCTGTCCCCAATCCTCTCAACCCACAACAAAAGCCGTTTCTGAGGCTCCTTTGCCTGTACTGTAATTTTTTCATGGACAAGGTGGCCTTGGTTTATGGCTCTGTGTTCATGTTCCTTTACGCGCTGTTCACATGGCATTAACAACCTGGATTTATCATGCACTGATAAGCAAAAGTTGAGCCAAGAGCTTCCCTTGGCTCCAGCACCCCTCTGGGTTTGATGCCTGCAGTGAGGCTACATTCTGCATTGCTTTTAAGGTTATCAGAAAATCTCTGGGCTTTCTTCTGCTGTGATTCTTTTAAAGGTTGGCAACATTTCCAAGTCTCAGTTGTACAAAAGCCACCCCCCAAGTCAAGGCTGTTGTGAGGAGGTCACATAGCATGTGGAGCGGGCAAAGGAAAGTCTAAAGCAGTGTGTCCTAGAGCTAATTAAAGGGGACGTTGGCCATTAACAAGATTGTTGTCAAAACAGCAGTACATTTATTTGTACTTTTATGAAGAATCACCTGTTTAAATTGTCTCATTATAAATGATTATGTACCCCTGTTTACATAGCAATATTTTTTTCTTAAGAAGACAATCTGCCTTTGAGCAAACAGATAAACCTCTTTTCTTTGCGTAATCATAAATCACCCTTCCACCATTCTTCTTTCTCCTATTACAGAGATCCTAACTCTGTCCTCTTTGTTATTAATAGATTTTTGCTGACTACTCCCAGTGCCAGAGAAATCATAGAGATATAAAATGAACTGTAAATTACAAAGTCTCTCCCTCGGCCATAAATGGACAATAATCTATTCATGGTAACATCTGTGTAAAGTGGCTTTCAGGAGATTTTTTTCAGATTTCTCATAATATTTACACATTGAGTGCAGACAAGTATTAAACAGACCTTGCTTCAGCAGTGAGAGCATGCCCTGCTCTAAGCCAGTGCCAGCTGAGTCCCACTGCGGGCAGGCTTGGCGTTGGCCAGGACAGTGGGAGAGGTGACCCCGAGCTCCACTGAACAGGAATGGTGCTGAGAGCCAGGGAGCTCAAACCTTCATACCAACAAACGGAATGACTGGCCAACAGCTCCTTCCTCTCCAGCCTCCCTGGGTGTGGAATTTACAGCTGGGATAAGGGAAGCCTGCTGTAGACTCAGCAAATGGTGGGAAAGCTTTGGCACTGGGCACATGCACTTTACCCAGGCCAGAGAGGAACAGCAAAAACCAAGGCCTCACATATGATGAGGTTCTTGGCAGGTCTACAGACCTCTACCCAAAGCAACCCATGGAATGCACCATGCTTGAAGAGCAATAGCTGTGTTGAACACAGCTGGGCCTTGGAGGGATGGTGCAAGATCCCTGGTACTGGCCAGAGGGACTCCTCAACAAGCAGGGCTGCTGGTGTGTTCCTTGGGGATTGGAGCCCAGCACCTCTGTGTTGCTGGAAGCCAACAGCCATGGAGAGGAATGAATCCTGTTTCCCTGCTGAGCAGACTGCCCACTGCGTGTGCAACGGCTTTCACAATCTCAGTGCAGAGAGGCAGGCATGGCACAGAGCAACATCTAGGATGTCCCTTAATTTCTTCTTTTCTGAGGACCACATTTATACTCAAGCATGTATGTTTGCTGCCCCAAAAGCACTATGAGCTCAGCAAATCATAGACTTATAGAAGTGTTTAGGTTGGAAAAGACCTCTAAGATCATTGAGTCCAACTGTTGACCCAGCACCACTAAGTCCACCACTAAATCATGTCTGTAAGCGGCATATCCACATCTTTTGAATAGCTCCAGCAATGGTGAGCCAACTGCTTTTCTGGGCAGCCAGAGCTTTACAACACTTTTGGTGAAGAAACTTTTCAAATCTAAACCTCTCCTGGCACAACTCCAGGTGATGTCCTCTCATCTTGTCACTTGTTACTTGGGAGAAGAGACCAACACCTACCTTGCTACAACCTTCAGTCTGGTAGTTGTAGAGCCCCTGAGCCTCCTTTTCTCCAGGCCAAACAACCCCAGCTCCCTGAGCTGCTTCTCATCAGACTTGTGCTTTAGAACAAGTGAACCAGTCCTTGCTGGTAAGAGTTTCTCAGAGGGACACACCAAGCCCCACCAACCAAGTGCTCCCTTAGGCAGTTTCATCTCCAAACACTGCTAACTGCATACTCCAAACACCTTCCAGCATCCACCAGCCTTGGTGTGAAGGCTGAGGGACTCCTGTGCCTCTCTCACGGTGGCTGCTTGTGTTTGATCATCCCAAATAATTATGCTTCCTTAAAAAAGATCAGCCAAAACAAATGTCACATGTTTCCCTGATCTTCAAACTTCAAACAGTCTCAGGCCACAAAGCCATTCACCTTCTGTCTTTGTGCCCCAGCAACTCTTCTGTGGACCACCTTTGGCTACCAGCAGGGAGGGCAGATAACCCCTCAACACCACCCTGCAGTGTCTGCTTGTGAAAGGTGGAGGAATTTCATTAACAACCACAACCCGCACTGGGCAGCCAGTGGGTGTGAACCTGCCATGTCTCTCCAGAGAGGAGAACAGCCCAGGCAGGTGACACACACCAGTCCCAGCTGGTGACACTTCGTGCCTTGTACAAAGTGTGACAGGCAAAGGACTCATCAGCCCAGCCTTTAGGGAGTCATTAGAGAGAGGTGGAGTCAAATTCCTGTTGGCGGGAGTGAAATGCAGCTCCTTGGAGTGTGGTCTGTGCTCTCCCATGAGGGACAGTGAGGCTGCAGCTCCTGCAGTAGCAGCAGCAGAAAAAAATTGCCATTTTGTTCCTTGGGCATTCCTCACGAAGACTTGAAATCAGATATTTTTCTTCACATCAGATGCAGAGAATTTTTTTTTCTGCTCTTATTCATTCACCACCAAAAGGAAAAACAATAATTTAAAAAAAGGAAGTGGGAAAAGATAAGCTTTGTTTGGGACCATGTTGCTTGGGATTTTTAGGGATTTTTTTAAATTTTGGCCACTGACCCATAGATCAATTCTTCCTATAAGCTCTATATGTTCCTGAGGGCTATGCATCAGCACCCACCCATCACTTGGATAATGAGATCAACTGCTTAATTTAATCAAATTGACAGAAACATGTTCAGACATAATCGGAAGAGGCTTTGTATGAGGATGCATTACCAAACCCCTTCCCTGCTTCGTTCTCACTGCAATCCACTGCTCCAGTTGTAATTCTGTAGCTCATGTCCCCACACCCGCCTTGCACTTCCTCTCAGCTTCTCACTAACCATTTTTTCCTGGGTTTCTTTCCTTCTCCCTGGGAGTCTAGGAGGCTTTAGCAGCCTGCCCAGCTCCGCCTCCTTTTCTGCTTGCTGCTTGCTCTCCCTCCTCCCCCTCATCTCCAGGCTTCTCAAAAGCTCAAGGCTTCTGCTTTCAGTATTTTGATTTGCTTTTCTTCCTCTGACCAGCTTCTCTCTCCATTGGGCATTAAAGTAGCCCCTCCACCTCTTTTTTAAGAGCAAGAGTTGCCTTTTCATTTTCCCCTACTTCTCCTTCACCTTCAACAGCCAAGTGTATCCTTTTCTCAGTGAGATTTTCTTCCTGTTTTTTTTTTCCTTTGTCTTCTTCTTATCTTTGGCGGAGGTGCTACCCTGCTTCCCTTTATATCTGTCTATTTACATTCTTTTCTCCAGTTAAAATTATCACGTTTGCACCAACAACTGTTACTGAGAAGTCAGACCCACATATTTTGCTTGCTCTCTTCTCCTGCAAGGTCCATTGATATCTCAAAAATTAATTAATACTTTTTCTCCTTCCTCTATTCTTCACGTCTATTAAAATGACTCTAAAATCTTTGTCATTGCCACTTTTAACCAGGATTTTATTTCTGGCTCCTCCACCGTCTTCTCTGTGCTCAAACAAAGGCCATTCCATGATTGCAGTAATACTTCTGTAAATTCCTAGTAATTATCCTGTTTACTCATCCTTGCTGCTCAGGCAGTGTTTCCTTCTTGTTCAGAATAATTGTACATCTTCCTCCCCAACTGCTCATCTCCCATCTTTGACCACAGCTCTCCCCGCTCAGAATCCTGCCCTGGATTTGCCTTTCATGTCATGATGATAGCTGCTGTCCTCATCTGCAGAGCAGTCTCCATTGCTCTGTGTGCTGCAGCCGCCTGCCAAAGCGCTCAGCCCTGGCACAGAGCTGTGCTCAGGGGTCCAAGGATCCCTTTTTGGTACTACAATGCATTTGTAGACAGTCTAACATAAACACAGGGAAAACTGTGTTTATATTTCAGAAAGGGATGTATAGTTAAATCTCTCTTTTATCATACCACCTTCTCTTCCATATGTAAATTCAGATAAATGCAGTTTCTGGGCTCTTAATTAACACTGAGGTTGAATTTTTGTAGTCTTGTCTTTCAGAATTCAGCTGGAAGATAAATCTTCAGATATCAGAAAGGGACTGTTAGTTTATATCTCACGTCCTTTTATAAACATGGGTTTCACACTGCTTCCTCCAGCTCTCCCAAAGCAGGATACAATACACAGGCTCTGTAACACCAGCAGCCTTAAAGGAGAGCGTGGCTGTTTTTAACCTTGTTTACCAGAGTCAGACATGCTGCACAGGAGGCAGGGCATGGGCAGCAGTACCTCCACTGCTTCAGGGATGGCTCCTTCCCCATCTGTGGAGGTGCTCTGGCCTTGCCTCGCATCCTTGGGGACCACAGGTTGACGTGCAAAGGAAGAACTGGTCTGGTACAGCCACAGCACCTGGACCCTTCAGGGAGAGTGAGTTGGCACGAAACACAGCCCAGGCTTCCCAAGGGCTCTGGGGAAAGTTGGGGAAAAAACTTCCTTGGCTGCCATACAGTCTAGTGAAGAAAAGACAGGAGAAACTGGGAATTATATATATATATTAATTTCTAACCTGAAAATACCAAAGCAGAGATAGTTTTTTATCTTCCACTAGTAGCAGATGCACCCAGATATGACAATGCTTCAAGAAGCTAGCTGCCACCTCTGAGAACCTTGGAAATACTAGTAGTAATTAAAAATGTATTTTAACTGTGTCTGCAATTTATAGCTGAATAGCTTTGAAATGTGGAATGAACAACAATAAATGCAGGTTTCCCTGCAGGGAAAAGGTCTCTTCATCGAGGGATGAAGCACATTTGATGTTTCAGATTCCTTCTTTTAAAATGCCCAGTTGGGAAATTTGCCCAGATTGCTTTGTAAAATCAAAATTGTTCATCCACTGCAGGTAGAATTAATCTAAACACATACTTCAGTATGAGAATAAAATATAATTTGGAACAAATTTATCTCTCTAACCTTTACAGTAATTATAAAGAATTAAAATAGATGGTAATTAATCTTAATAGTTTAGCCTGCAAAAACAGAATCATTACATATCAGAATTTTAAAATATGCATTTTGAAAGCTTATGCATAGGCTTACAAAAGTACCCACTATCCTCGAGACACCGACTATCCCCTCCTCCCCTAGAGCTGCTGGAATACTCAGTGCACCTTGCGCCCACTTAACCAGGGTGCCAGTGCTTTTATCTCGACTGGAACAACGTATCAGTGCTCCTCCAGGGACCTCTTATAAGACTGAGGTCTTGATAACTCCCATAATTCTCAATTTCCCAGCCTCTCTTTGTGCTCTTTTACTACCACTTCAGTGTAGAAAATGAAGCCTGCTGACATCCTGTGTGAAGGAAACACACTGCAGATCAACACATCAAGAAAGACAAGAGCTACACAGGTGCTTAAGGCAGCCTCTTGGGGTTTAAGTTACGCTGTGTTGCTGGAAATTAAAAAAAAAATCAAATTTAAAAAAAAATGCAAATCTAGTTTCAAGTGAAATGCAAACCTGTCTTAGATTTTGTGCATTTAAATTAGGAGGAGACATCCCACTCCCCTACAATGGATCTTACATTTGAAAGTATTGCTGGAACACCTGCCTTCTGGCACAGTAAGCACCAGAGCCCACAAAATAATGCTGACGCCCAACAGCAAACATACACACTGGAGCTGTAAAACCAAAAGCCACAGCCCTAATGCGCCAGAGGAAGTGAGCACAAAGAAGAAAGGCAATACCAGCATCCCAGATCCCCACAATGCTGAACAATGCTGTCTTTGTTATGAGTCGCTGTTTCATCCCTCCTTCCACTGAATTCAGAGGGATTTTCAGTAGGAGAAGAACCAAAATTGTCCTCCTTCTTGCCCAGAGACCACTGTTGTGCTGTGGTTAAGATAACAATTAGAACCTGAAGACAATGAAATCTAGCTCTTGTCTCTAGAAGCAGACAATTTGCTTATGCAGGAGAGGCCCAATAGGCCAGCTTAAAGCAAAAACAAAAACAAAAACAAAACAACAAACAAACAAAACCAAACCCAGATCCTGAAAATCTTGTGCTTGATTTAAAATGTATAAAAACTAGAATTGTCTTTTATTTTAAGAGGTTGAAATTTACATGCTCCATGGTTCTAAGGGTTAGGCATGCACTTTCCCCCCTCCCTCTTTTAATGAAAATTGAATCTCAAATAATGATAGAGCTCTTCGTGCTACAATGTGAAAAAAAATATTTTGACATGCAAGGTGGTGTTATCAGAAGTAGGAATATGACAATCATCCACACAGACCTGCTCACTGAAATTGCTATGTGGTTCACAGAAAATGCTGAACATCATTATTTGCTTGGATAACCAAAGTTCCTTGTGAGACTTCAAGGAAAGTCTTCTCTCTCTCACCAGTCCCTTGGCACAATTTGGAGTTTGTCAGTATATCACAATTTGAGTTTTGAGTTTCTGTGCTGAACTAACAATAAAAAAATAACCCTCTATTTTTACTAAAATGAGTAAGAATTTCTCCTGGAATGAAATGCAGGCCCTATTTCCAAGAATTGCACTCTTTTCCAGAAAAGAGGAAAAAACTGATAAGGACTTGCTCCAAGGACTGTTATCCTTTGCACATCCAATGAAAGGATAAAATACTGAAAATACTTCATATTAAAGCCAAATTTGTGTGAGGTGTCCGTTGCCAAGAATACTCAGACTGAGTGCATCCTTTTTATTGTTCTTGGCACAAAGGGCACTTCCATTCTATTGCTACTGTTATTTGAGCAGTCTGAAACAAGACATAAAGTAATACCAAATCTATCTCTGTGTTAATTCTCCCCAGTAATGCTGTTGCCATAGCAAGGTTATACGTGGATTTCAGTGGGCACACCCAAATTGAAACCTATTGGCTTCTGAATTCAGTTCAGCATGTTTACAAGTCCCGTGTCTGCCTTCTGGATTCCTTGCAAACTTCAGGAATTTCACAATCTCATTTTTCTGTATAATCAGTATTTTTCTGATTGAATAAGAAAATAAAATATTAATTCACTACTTACTTTCTAATAGAGAAAAGAGTGAAAATAACAATGCCTAACATCTTGTCAATTGTGTAAAAAAATCCAAAACCTTTTTTTTTTTACCCATTTGTAGCATAAATTTCTTAAAAGAGTATGTTATTTTTAGAGACCTGGTACACCATGACTTGTAATTAAGATATTTGATTAAGGAGGTGCTATAGTCACCACAAATCAAATCTGTCTTTATACACACACACATATATCTCTATAGCTATTCATCACCAACTATTTGAGTCAAAACATTTCACACATTACAAGGATTCTACAGTGCATTTTGTTTCTGTGCTGGTATGTGAAGTGTATACTGAAGTTTTTTAGGCCTTCACTATGTGAAAAATTGCTACCTTTTCAACTTTAAAATTTTTTAGAGAGGGCTTTTACCCAACTTGTAATGCTTTATAATTAAAAGATGAATATATCAAAATCGCAAATGGAAGAATATACATGGTTAGATTTTAGATGATTGTATACTTAAAAAATAAAATCTTGACAAGCTCCTAAAATACTTTTAGGCAATGGGGACTATTAGTGTTTGAACTATAGCAGACTGTGAAAATCTCCATGAAAAAATATTTACTAAAAGGTGTTGGGGTTTGTACTCTCTAGTTCATAAAACAAGAAATTCATTCTTGTTCAGCCTTGTGTCCAAGCCTCCCACTGCACAAAGATTCATTTTCTCAGAAGTTAAGAAAACAGAAGAATTCTCTCATGAACAAAACCAAACATAAATTCTGAAGATAAATCCTANCACACTCTTGAAGGGCAGATTTGGCTTTGTCATATCTAGCAGCAACTTCCCAGTAAGGCATTACACAGGCAAGGGCCAGTGACCAAGGACGCCTTATCTCCGGTGCTGAGGAATTTGGCCTTGAACAGTGGGAGACGATGAGCAGCAGCAGCAGTGGGGATCAGACTGCAGAGATGGACAAGGACTGGGAATCAAAACAGAAAAGAATTGCGTTCTTTGACACCACCATTGCATAAATCCATCATGTCTGTATTTTGTTTA
>VYZR01013186.1:2213-14861 GCA_013400675.1 Oxylabes madagascariensis
CACTAGTCTAATTTTTGGTAACTGTGCTCCAAAGGTATGTGACATTTTGTTAAAACTTCAGACCATTCTGATTATAACTTCATATGTTTAATGTTAAACTTTAGAAACTTCTCAGCAGATTTCATATTCATGAGATAAAAATACTGATTCTTCTTTTCCGAGGTTTTATATGCAATTGTTCTTTTGTTAGAGATTTATGCAGATCTTGTTTTCACTGCTATTTCTAAAAATCTGTGACTGTCATAGGCTCATGGTAATCTTTTATAGAAGTTTAACTTATTGGGGGGGAGGGAGGGTGGGTAAGGGCCTTTCAGCTTTTTGTGAGAAAATCTGGGGATATCCCAGAAAACCATTTGTAGCCAGAGCAAATTACAAATCCTCGTAGAGAAATGGTTTAGAAATGACTCTTGTCTGAAGCAGAAGCACAAGTGCCTTCAAGGGGCAGTATATTATTGGAGTTTCTTCAGGAGACACATGCTCTAGCCCTTCCTGTGTCTTGTGATCAAGATTTAGGTTGAGGCTTAAGGAAAGTCCCAATAAATTGTATTACTGGGATTGTATTGGTCAGACAAAAACTAAAGTATTTTTCATCATGTTTTATTTGAAAAAAGTCAAAATATAGTCAAATAGTCAAAGTAGTCATTCCCTTCTGCACTGTTAACCCAGCAAAACAAGTTCATTGCTTAGACAAAACCATGGTTCAGAATTAAGCTAGCATGTCTTTTCCCATCTTCTGAGAATCAGGTTCAGTTTTCTATTGCCATTTCTGTATATGGTTAATTTGACAGGATTGTTCTTTAACTGCGCATTTTTAGTGCTATTTACGAATTAAGTAGTTAAACAGAACTAACTTTTATTGGTAAATTGTCCTGACTTGTATTTATTAATAGCAAGGGTCTTTGTTCCAATAGGCACTGTTTGGGTTATGTTTTGTTTCCTGATTGTCTTCCTGTCCTATTGTATACATTGGAGTTGCTCACAGTAATTTTTTGTTTGAAATCAGCCCAAGGTTGTAATTTTCCTTCTGTTTTTTCTTTCTAACCATCCTGAAACACAGTAACAGGAAAGATTAATGGAAGAGTCTGCAATACCAGAAGGGTAAATGATGTTTCACAGTTGTATAGAATAAAAGGCTTTAGTTAAAATATTTTCAAGTTGTTTTGTGTACTAGATGAATTGTGCAGTTTTGGAGCTTGAATTTGGCGAAGGGCTTCAGCGTGCTCTGAAGCCTTAAGTAATGCAATGGCTGACGAAATGGCAGTGCCTTAGCAGAATCCTATGAAGATAATCTTGTAATGTGGTTGAATGTAAGAATTTTTGAGGTGAGCAGACCTTCCGATGTGAGCTCTGAGTCCTGTTGAGGAGACAATGTCACATGGGCAGTGCTGCTTTTGTACCATGAAAATACTTTGGACAGGTGACTCGTGCCAGTTGCTGCTGAGCTGTCTGGGTGTGGAAAGGCTGGAAGAGACACATGGGAAACCGAGCTGGATTTCCTGATGTTGGAAATGCCAGGACAGAATGCTCAGAGCTTTGCTGTGGGAATTGTCAGCTGAGCTGCTCTCTCAGAGGACACAGTAATTCAGTGCCCAAATGTGCTCCCAGATTCCCAGCTCTGACTTAGATGGAGTATAAAGTAAGGGAAGGGGTTTTTGCTACTTCCTTTTAAATTCTGTCACCTTTTCTGGAGTTGTGCTGTCCATGAGCGTCCTGAAGGCAGGAAGAGGAGAGCATTGAGTTAATACAAGAGTCAAGCTCTCCTGGGAATATTGTGAACAGAGAGTTTCAGATTGCCAGAGTCATAGAAAAGGCTGCAGATTTGCAGAAATTATTTAATTTTGAAGTTCATAATGGGAAGGAGTTGTAAATCTAGTGTTTAATAGTGCAGCCTATCTCTCAGAAAAGCATTTAAATTGTGTATGACATGTAATTCTTAATTCTCTTTGGGTGGGGTAGGGCTGAGAACAGGAGAGCTTGGCTCAGAAAATACAGCTGAAGTGCAAGTATCATTTTAGGATGAGAACTGCTTGAAGGATTTACCAGTAACTTTAACAAACACTGAAAAAATATTCAAAATGAGCTCTAGGCAGAAAGGTTGTAGACTCCCCTTCCCTGGAAGTGTTCAAGGCCAGGCTGGGTGGGGCTCTAAGAATCCTGTTCTAGTGGCAGGTGCCCGTGCCCATGACAGGGGGTTGGAAATGGATGAGCTTTATTATAGAATCATTAATGGTTTGGGTTGGAGGGGACCTTAGTGTAGTTCTGCCTCTTGGTCTGGGGATTTTTTAGTTGCATTGTCCATGGAGAGGGGCAGCCAGAGACTGGCAGGACAGTTACTGGTATGGAGGCATTACACCAAGGTATTATTTTTCCTTTCACAGAGGTCCTGTTTGACTCAAACTTTATGCCTAGAAATGTATTGGACTTGACACTTAGAATCAATCTTTAAGCACATCATCTTACACTGGAGATATGATCCTGGCTCCTGAACAGAGCCAGGTAGAGTCAGCTCCCAGCTGGATCACAGAGCTGTTGGGAGCACACGCACCCTTGATATGAAAGTGCTTGATTGAAAGAGCTCCCTGTACTACAGTGGAGGTTTTTCTGTACAGAGCTGTGCAAACACCATGTGGAGCAGAGCCTGGGTGGAACATGTCTGATCTCTCTCTGAGGATGTTGTAACGCTATTCTAAATGTCTTTTTCAGGGGACTCTGAATGCTTAATTCCATATCGTAGCTTAGAAATGTAACTTTGAGCAAAGAGCTGAAATTCTGCTACAGCAGAAGCAATGCCAGTTAGTGTTTGCTTGAGGAAAAAGCCAAGAAGAGGCGTGTGTGGGCAGTGCCCAGGAAATGGAATGCTAACGCAGTCTAATCAATGCAATGAGTAAGCTGAAGCTGCTTTCTCTTAAGAGCCTGTTCTTGTGTAACTGCTTGGAGGTGAAAACACTTGCCCAGTTTTGGGGGAAGATGGAGAATGCATGTGAAAGTACACGAGCCCACCAATACATGGGTGGTGTGATCTCTGCTCAGCATTTTCCTGCAGCGTTTTTGAGTGACAGCTCACTGAAGTTCAAGTGTGGCTGAGCAGCCTCTGCACAGAGCCTAGAGCAGTACAGCAGGAGGTTCAGTAGTAGATTGTCAGGCCTGCTGTGAAAGTTTAAGAGGGAATATTAAACCATCACTGCCTGAATTTGGTGTTATAATCTACCAGTAGGTGTTCAACTTGAAGACAATAAATACATCCATTCACTCATTCAAGTTCAGCATGCATATTGCTGTTAAAAATGAGGTTTGCACGTTTATCTCTGGGATGGTTATTTCCTTATCATGATGTTGGGGGTTTATAATAATTCGTGGTACAGGGTTGTGCTGCATGGAGAGTTTCCATGCATCAAGTTAGCCTCAGCTGGGGCAGGGCTTGGCCTGCTTTCTGTGGCCTCTGTTGAGCAGAGGTTTGAGTATCTGGGTGGGAGGAAGTCCGAGGGCTCCTCCTGGCTCAGCCCCGTCAGCCCGGGGTGCTGTGGCACTGGCAGGAGCTCAGTGGAGATGGGCTTTGCCTAATCCTCACTCTAATACTTGAGCTGCTGGGAGCCTCTGTGGATTTAATGTCTGCCAGACCTGTGTCCTCAGGCTCAGCTGTTAATTTTAGAGAGCAGCTCAGGTCTGGAAGCTCATCCTGTTGTATCTGGCCATACAAACCACCCTGCTGCTGTAAGGTTGGAGGTGCCCTCCTTCCCCTCTTCCTCCTCTTAGTTTTACCTTTCTCCTGATGCTGCCCAGATAATCCTTCTTGTGTCTGCAGAAGAGCTGCTGCTGTCGGGTTTAGAGAGTGAGAGAAAGGTCACATCCAGCTCCTGCTTACCTGGAAACAGATGTTTGGGACAACAGCTGGCTGGTATTGGCTCTGAATCCAGCCACCCTCTGGTGTTTCTCCCATTCTTTTTAGGTTTTACTTTGAAACTAAAATTCCTATCACTTTCCTCACTTTGCACCCACAAACAGGAGTACTTTCTAGTTTCTGGGCTGCAGCTGTGATACTCCAAGTATCCAAGCTGAAGCTTGGATACTCCAAGTTGGAAAGAGAAAAGAAATTTGATGAGGAGGTCCAACTCTTCACCTCATTTAGCATTTGAATGATCAGGTTTCAGGTTTGGAGAACACAACATTCCTCTGCTCAAGGTTTAACTACTTGGTTTACTCCCCAGAGCCAGTTAACATAACACACAGAGGCTGGATACAAACTGAAGTAAGTTTAAGCCATTTATTATGGTGACATTTGAAATCTAGCATGAGTTTTGACATTCCCTGCTCTTAGATTTCTAAAAAGTGTTTATGGTACAGAGTCACTTAAAAGAGCTATTACCCTCTCATGGCCATTTTTGAGAAAGGTAAAGGACTAGAAACAGTCCTAAATAAACAACATGAATAAAATACCACCTCTGTGTCTTCAGGCATCAGGCTCCAAAATCAAACAAACCTAGGAATAGTTTAAATCACATTTATTTTTAGTGTTTGGCTGTTTCCCCTTGTAACAGTCAGCTGGGGGAACAAAATAGGAAATTTATTTTAGCAACATAGGAAATAAAATTGGCTGACAATTAACAGACCCTTTAGCAGACTAGAATTCACTGTCAATTCTACTGCCTTTAGTTAAAGCTTAATACATTCTTTAAAGCAGCAGGTACATTGATAATCCCATTCAGAACTACTGTACTTGCAGTATTTCAGACTTACAACAGAGCAAGGACAGATTTTTTTTTGTCAGGGTGGACTCATCTGAAGCCCTCGTGTGCTGTGACTTTCCCTGCACCCTTTGGCTGAAGCTGAGCTGTCACAGGCAAAGCTGTGGGACCCTGAGTGTCCCCTGCATCAGCACCAGATGTCACTCACTGACCTGAACAGGGCAGAAACAGAGCAGGAGCCAGGCCAGGGCAAAGGAAATCAGGCACTATTGTGCTAAATAAGTGTACTCAGTTTATAGCCTAAACACACACCAGCCTTGTACCCCATTCACTTAATTTACAAAGGATTTTCACTGCAGTAGTTGTATTATTGCCTATCTGCCTTGAAATTCCATGATAAATCACTGCCCTGAGGATTATAAAACCAGCCATGTCTTCCATTGTTTATGTCATGTTTGCCGTTACATTCAGAAGTGATTTTGGAAACAAATGCAAACAAAAAAAAGCTCCAAAAAACAATTGCTGGTGCTGCAACAGCCCTGTGTCTTCAACTTACAACAATTTGTATAAAAATAGCAATGAGTGAATAGAAAAGCACAAGCAAAGAAAATCTATTTCTGGTCACTACAGAAGCCAAGACATTCAATCTTCACCTTCACCTAAAATCATCTTCAATTTGTTTCAAGTAACCACCATCCTTCCCTCCCCCCTCATTCTTTATTTAACTGCAAAGCCACCCCCTGGTCCACTCAAGAGCAGAAGTGAAAGACAGGACCAACCCCCATGGCTTTGTCCCATGTGGGGCTGCAATTTCAAACCCCATTTCTTTCCTGCCCAAGTAGGTATAAAGAAGGTACAGGAATGACTGTTGCAGAGAAGGGAATTAAACCAAGAAAAATAACAGTCTAGTAGGAGTCCTAGAGTGGTAAGTAAAAGTAACTTAGTGTTAGAAATGCCTTGTAAGTCACAAGAACAGTCTAACCAGGATGCATCATTAGAAAAGCTTTCTAACAAATCAAAACTATAAATATTTTTTTTTAATGCCATTAAACATACCAATAAAAATCATCACTAAGTGTCACTGTTCAGGCACAGTGCCTTTGTAAATACATTCAGGAGCACTTGTAGGCAAATGTGAATTCTAGAACTTGATGTTCAGCCAGCGTCCAACTTATTTCTGCATCAATTTCTCTATTGATTGGGTGATTTTGGACAGCATTTAAATTCTGAACATAGATCAATCCATTAAACAGTGACTGGAAAAGACAACAGGATATGTACTTCATGTGATTTCTTTTCTAGTATTGTCTACACTAACAAAATAGAGTAACTGTAATTCTTTCAAGATCAGAAAAATATTCCAAGCTGTAGCACTGCAGCATTCAGCAGTCTGTAAACAGCAGCAAAGGTTTCACTCAGGATCTTGTGCAGCTGCTTCTCCTTTCTGCTCACTTGCTGCTTCGTGCTCTGCTGTCTCTGGAGCAGTGGTTAGTGAGCTCTCACTACTGTTCACAAGCAGCTTGCGTTCCTGGTTATCAGCATCAGTTCCTAGTGTTGTTTTTGAAGAAATGTCATGAGGAAGATCAAGAGAAGGTAAAGATGGAACTGAAGGCAGGAGGTTATCCAGTGTGGGCTGCTTGCCTGATCCTTCAGGATATGGGGTTGAACCTTCAGCGTGCAAAGCGGAGGCATTTTCTGGGAAATGGAGATAGTTTGTAAAAAAACAAAACATATCAGGCTAACAGACACTGCCTCAGCACTTTCTTTTAAAGAAAGACACTCACATTCTATAAACTTAAGGAAAAGCACATTCAATTTTTCCATTTCTAAACCTGATTTCTGCTACTTTTTCCATCCCATTTTTGCCATTCTTGCCGATTTTTATTAAAATTTGCCTGTTTCCAAAAACTGTGATGCTGTTAAGTGAGCACGAGTTGGTACCATTCCAGAAATACAATCTAAAGGAAATCTTGAGTGCACTTACCAAAATAAGCAGAGGCTTCACTATTTGGCATTAATGTTTCAGGGCCTACAGCAGCCCCTGCTGCTGGCGTGTTGAAGGAGGCAGATGGGGACAGGCTGGACACTTCTGTTAAGCTTGTGAACTCAGAAACTGAAATTCCAGACATATCTAGAAATCCTGAAGTAGAAAGCAGGTATTAGTTAGATGCAACACAAAATTCTAGATTCAAAAGGACATGTTCTATCCAGACTGAAGTCAGTGACATGCAAATAAATGTAACTTACACGGTACCCAAATTCTACAGCTCTGAAATCCAGGAAAGTCAAAAACCTCAAGGAAAATCACCACCAGTGCTCACAGTTCTGAATTTAAATCCCTAGCTTGTTTAAGACCATATTAGTTTATTTAGATGTGTTCTAAAGAATTGGTGAAAAAAAGCACCCAAGAAAACATACCTGGATCCATAACTCTCTGGAGAGGGGGAGGAGGAGAAAGGGAACTTTCTGGTGAGTAACCACTCATTTCTGTGGAATGATCCAAGTTCATAACTGTTTCAGAGCTGTCATTCTGAGAGGTAGGTGCCAACAATGGAGTCTGGAATAAGACAGCAAGAAGTAAAAACGTTGTTTTGCATCAGAAGCTTCACCTGTAGCCAATCCTCCCATGAAAGCATCCTGCCTGTCCTCCACATGCACCAGTTCAGAGAGAAGCTGTGATGCTGAAACTGAAAGTCAAACACCACTTGGGACATGTTCCAGTTCAGCCTTTTAAAGCCAGTCTGTTCTCAGAACTTGGTTCCTGGAGGTGTGTCTTTCTCCTAGTGAAGTAGGTGTTCTGATGTGATCCTCATTGACTGGCACAGCTGGAGGATGCAAGACTTGAAAATAGAGAGAAAATATCTGGCAAGAATTTTTATCAGCTGACACTGGTGACCTGGCACCTGCTCAGCAGCATCAGCTCTGATTCCTTTCCCTTCACCCAACTCTGTTTCATTTAAGCAAAATTGAATGCTGTACTCAAATATTCTGCATTACTAGTGTCCCAAACAGCAGAAAATTTTGAAACTCCAGAGAACATGGCAGAGATTGGGATCTGTTTCTTTCCTACCTCTGTGTAACCATTAGTGGATAGCACAGGAGTTCCAGCTTCTGGTGAGGGTGAAGGTGATTTGCTTTCTGGCTTCTTCTTTGATGTCATGGACTGTGTTGGAATTCTGTGCAAATAGCCATATCCGATACCACATCCTAAACTGTACGAGAGAAAAAATTTAAGACACAAAAAAGGTGCTCTTAACAAAGCTAATATTTTGAATTTTGACTCTTTTAAACAAGAAGGGTTTGTGTCTTTTATCTGTAGCAGGAAATACCTACCTGCAAGAATTTTCACTTAAAGAGTATTCAAGGAACACTCTGCAATCAACTTTGAGACTTGCACAGCTTAGCTTTCAGTGCATTATTTCATATCTTTACAAAATATTTAATCTGACCTAATGTGGGTTTTGTTATTGCTGTAGCTGAATGTTTTGACTATGAGAATGCAGATAATGAATCTGCTAATGGGGAACTCAAGACAGGAGTTTTGCCATTTGATTCAACTTGAACAGGATTAGATCCTGAATGTGCTGAATTCCTAGTTCTAAGCTGATTTCTTTTAATGCAAAGAGTGGCAAGTGTGAGGAAAGAAGGCTTAACTTGGAAACACCAATAACTGATAGTAGTAATACTCCTAATGGGAGCTCATTAACAGCAAGAGTAAAACCTGTCATCAAGAGAGATCAGTACCTTCCTTCTCCACCCCAAGCTCCATTGGGAGTCACAACTACCTCTCGGATGGAATCTGCTTCAGTGTTATAAACCATCAGCTTCAGCGGCTTCCCCTCGTGGGATTCAATCAGGGAAAAGAAATCCTCTGACTATGGGAAAAAAAAGAAAGAAAGTAGTAGTTAATAAACCCAAATGTGCAAGTCAACATTTTACATAGTTATTTACTCAATGTGAGATATTAAACAGAGACAGAAAAATCACCAATGTAGTTTGATCTTTAGTGGCAAGTTCTTCTTACTGACTAAAAAGAAAGATAATGTTTACCTTAACAATAAAGCTTCTGTCATAATAATCAACGTTCCAAAGTCTCCCATCACCGCCTCCATATGTTTGATTAGATTTATACAAAACCCAAATCCTACAACAAACACGTGGCAGGCACAAAGACAATCACTCCCTGCTGGAAGGAACAGGCACCCTACCTCCTGGAGAATCTGATCAGATCCCACAACGTAGTCAGTGTACGGCTGGAGACCAGCCAGAGCCGCAGGGGACGAGGGCTCAACGTCCTGGGAAAGAACGACACGAGTCACCTGCACCCACAGCACGATAAACTACCACGATCAAAAGCAAGAGCTAACTCCCAGAGCAAGGAAGGAAAGAACATTTTGTTAACGGGATAAAAAAGTTCTTGAATAGTCTACATCTATGTGTGATGTCCTGTAAAACATGCTGAGTAAGAAAATTTTACCAATTTAAAATTACATCCTCGGAAGATGTTGAGAAATTACATTTACTTAAACAACCAGAAACATAAACGTTCTTTCCTATTCAGTTCTACTCTTTCAGCTCTTCCTCTTTATTTTAAAATAAATTTGTGGTGCTTTTTGTAACATTAGTATTACCTTAATGAAGTTCAGCCAACACAGAGATTTGTTTAGCCAACTAATCAGACCAGAATCTTTTTTGCTTTTGCCATTGATTCTTCAACATAAAACGAAAAAACCCTTCCCACCCATCCTGCTTGGTCCAGCTGGGATGGAGTTATTTTTGTTACTGTCACTGGGATCCCTGACAGCCACCCACTCCTTGTCCCTACTCAAACAGCTCAGACAAACCTTCAAGGCTGTGTTCCCTTCCTCTGTGTGACTGCATCGCTGTACTTTACTGCTAAACATCACACTGTAAAACAAGGTTACACGAACAGTAAGGGGCCAGCCAAGAATTCTCCTCACCAGAACATGCCAGACGTGCTCATTGGCTCCCTGGAAGCTGCAGAACCTCACGCTGGCTCCAAGGAGGCCTTGTCCTCCCCACATGTTACTGGGGATCACCTCCACCTCTCGGATTTTCATTGTTTTGATGTTGTACACCTCCAGCTTCACTGCTTTCTCAGCATTTGCCTTCAGCAGGTCTTTCAACATATTGTTTTCCTTGTTCTGTAGAGTAGAGATACAGGGTTAACATTTTTTCCAGTTGCACCTGTAGCATCTGTGGCAGAATTTGAATACAAAGAACAAAAACTATCCAAGTTTAGGCTCTGTGGTTCACAAACAATCCCAGCAATTTCCAATTCAATTTTCTTTTACTAGAAAGCAGTCAGTACTGTCAACACACATCCCTTTACATAAATACTTCCTGTTACTCCATTTCACCACTGGCATTCCTGTCCTTTACAACTGCTATTAATAATACCAGCAGTATCAGATGCCAACTGTGTAGTCTCACAACGAGCAGCAACATTTCCCTTCACGTCTCTGAGCCCCATCCCTCTTCAACAGCCCTTCAACATCACTGCAAACTGACTGTGAAAGAATATCTTCATTTCTGTCCTGTTAGAAGATTAAATCTGCCCTTATAATGATCACTTCCAAAAAATGACATCTCTTCTCATAAAACCAAGACAAACTTCACAAATTCAGCTTCTATGTGGTTAGGGTGGAGCATACAAGGCAAAGCTCTGAGCCTTTTAAATAAACTAACAAAACCCCGTCAAACCAAAACTCAACTCTTCTCTCATAACACACAGGAACTGTGTTCTTGGTGTCAAAAGTATACAGTGTACAAAGTAGACAGGCTGTGATTCTTTTTCACGTTTTATCAAAATTTGAAACAAGTTAAACAAATGTTGAGCTCTTGACTATTGACTCACCAGTTCAGTATTCACCTTGTGGTAGAAACTATGAACGAATGAGCAATATTATAAACATTGTGTGAACTTGCTGAGAAGTTAAGGTGAGTAAAGGCATAAACAAAACCTTGCCTTCAAACTTGGATCCAGCCAAAGAGACTTTGAACACCTGCGAGTTTTACTTTACTTTTAATGTCCAATGTGGTAGGTTTCTCTGCTTGTGACAGTTGTGGCTTTTACCTTCCATCATCACTACAGCGCCCACGGTTCATGTAGGGTGGAGAAAAACAACACTGAAACCATTTGAGACTTACAAGCCTCGTGTGTCCTATGGCAATGATGAAATCAAAGAAAGGTTCCAGTCCTCCTTGCTGGGCTGGGGAGTTCTCTTGAACCTGCAGAACATAGTGTTTTATTGTTATTCCACACTGATCTCCAGTTACGTAAGTGGAAGTGTTAATCT
This sequence comes from Oxylabes madagascariensis, assembly GCA_013400675.1. Classification (NCBI taxonomy): domain Eukaryota; kingdom Metazoa; phylum Chordata; class Aves; order Passeriformes; family Timaliidae; genus Oxylabes; species Oxylabes madagascariensis. The sequence goes on from VYZR01013186.1 coordinate 13,216, forward strand.
TTACACTTGATTCAATATTTATTTCTGAGCTGAGCCAGAGATAAGGCACCAAACGACTGCCCTCAAGAAACAGCCCATAATTAGGATCTTACATAAAATTAGGATCTTACTTTTATAAAACTATGAACAGATATCCAAGCTGTAAAATGCAGGTTCTGAAGCCCATATGAGACACAAATGTGATTCACAGTTCACAGCCTGGAATTATTCAACACTGAATACTCTGGAGAAAGGCTTGGTCTTTAGCGTGCTGCTGCAGGATTTTCTTCCATGGTTCTAACAACCTGAGCACAGTGAGAGTCCCCACTTGCACCAGAGCCATTTTTCCATGAACACAGGGGCCAGCTGGGTTCCCACATGTCCAGCCCACTGGAACAGGAATATTTACACAAGTACACTACAAGCACACGCCTGCCCACAAGTTCTGGCCAAGAAAACCACTTACAAAAGATTCCTAAGAGCTGGGACATCTCAATTTCATTAGAACCAAAGTTGTCACAGAAGAGATGCCAGCAATAGAGAGAATACTCATTAAAACCAGGAAAAACCCCACCAAAAGTTTGCAGATTACATTAAAATCCACCACTTCCAGGTACGCTGAGAAAGCAGGATGGTGTTAGGGAATCACTGCAAACCTACTGACAGTTTGCTCTTGATTTCACTTTTTGTTAACTCAGCAGCCCTTAACATAAGATGTGTTTGACTCCTGAGGGCCACCTCACAATTTAAGCACAGAATTGCAACCCAGGCATCATCTAAACTGGGAAGTTCATTGCTAGGAAAGTTAAAACTCCTACATCTCATATTTGGTCTGATGTTACCAAAATGCTAGATGTGTATTTTTTAACAGATAAAGTTGTATTGGTATGGAGGCTTTTGCTGGCAGAATTGTCTATAAAAGTTATAAAATATATTCAATAGCATAGTTACTTCAGCAAAAGCTTCTAAAGCAAAAATGAGAATAAAAATCATGCTTTATTTTTAAACAGTCAAGACTGAGCACTGTAACCACAGCTGGAGTGGAAGTACTTTATCGCAACCCTGAACTGCATCCAAAGCAAACAGGCAGATTTTTCTCAACATACTGATGCCGAGAAACACAGAATGCAGATGAAGTGGAAACAGCACGTGGCAGCAAAGCTCCCATTCTTATTCCAGGAAATACGCAGTAAAAGAAACGATAACTCAATGCGAACAGCTGTCATCTGCCCATCCTTGAACTTCCAGATATGCATTTACACCATGCAGTCAACCTGCTAAAGAGAGGAGCTACAACAAACTTGCAGCTACATCTGGGAGAGGCAGCCCCGCTGGAGAGGGAATTAACCCCCAAAGCAGCGCTGTGGAGATCCACAGAGAAGGGAGCAGAGAAAGAAGGAGGGAGGAAAGGGAGAAGAACAGGGAGAGAAGGAGAGAGAACATGAAGAGACGGAGGGGAGCAGAAAGAGAAGGGGCACGGGGAGAAAAGGGTGGGAAGAAGCGCTGTTCTACTCTCAAAGCACTCCCAGCTCCCCGCAGCTCCCCCGGGCTGTCAGGCACCCCAGTCCGGCCCGAAGCGGGCACCGCGGGCACGGGCAGCGGCGCGGCCGCCCCGCCCCTGCCGCCGTGGCAGCTCCGGGAGGCGGCCCCGGGCGGGAGCCGGGGAC
>VYZR01013198.1:3973-15150 GCA_013400675.1 Oxylabes madagascariensis
ACCATCATCAGGTCTGTAGTTCCAAGAGACAGTGGCCTAATATAAAAGCACTAACAGGAAGTATTTCATGAAAATCCAGAAGTCACTTCCATGGAGATAGCTCTGAATTTTCTATATCTTAATTTTAGCAAAGCATTCTCTTGAAATAAGAGTGACTTGTTGAACATATAAATCAATTTTGTGATTAAACCTGACTGTCGAAAGATTGCATTTTCAACCTCAGAGTAAAACATTAGCAAGAAGAACAAAAACCAGTTGGAAATTGAGTTGCTCCAGAGTAATTTTACAATTAAAGTCAGCAGCCCTGAAGATTACTGCACCTGACTGGATTGTTTTACCATGCACTTGGTTGGATNAGATTTTAGCTGTAATCTTTATGATTAAGTGAAGAGGCTCTGGTTTCTAAGCAAGTTAATATATAATATTTTAACTGATAATAGGGGCCAGTTCTCAAAAGTGCTGAAAACGTTGAACTTTTGGGGATTTTAAAAATGAATCAACAAAATTCATGTTTAGAAAAGTATGTAAAATAATGATGTAAAGACAGACTTAAGTGTCTTTCTATTTACAAAATTACTTTAAGGAATTCTAATGGTAAAAATTAATAGGCATTTGGAAAGAATGAAATGCATGGCTGTTAAAAAGGCACAAAATAGACTAAAATAATAGCAGAGTGTTCATTTTTTACCCTCCAAAGTTAAATACCTTGCGTTCATCATAAATACTACAATTGAGAAGATAGCACAAGTTTAAAAAGCTTTTATTTACTTTGTTTTGAATACAATTGAATTCATTTCTGCTTCGGAACAAAAGTTTATAGGAGAAAAAAGAAGTTTCCTCTGACAGATGATTTTAATTTACTTCTAATAAATCTGACTTGTATTATACTCATTCATCTGAGCTCTTATTGGAAAGTGCATGAGGAGAAAGTTCATTTTCCTGAAAAGTCACACTTCCTCCTGGATGTGAGTAATAATGTGTATGTTTATTTAGTAATTTATTTTTTTTTAACTAAATAAAAGACCTCTCCAAATACACAAGGCTGCCAAGAAGTGGATATTTGCCGATAATTTTCATGGTAAGTTTCCAGAGCATCTTTTTCTAAAATGGCTCTGAAGCACTGGCTATAAATGAGAGGACCTTCCGACTCTTACCTCAGTACCTCAGGTTGGTGGGACACTTATATTTTTTCTTGATAGAAGACTTCTGAACAGGTCTTTGGTTCTCAGAGGGGCATCTCTCACTACCCTACATGGTTTGTGCTTGGCATATTGTAAATGCCACCTCTTGGTGTGGCAGTTTCTCATTGTCTTGAGGGGAAGAGAGAAGAATGGTTGAGGAGATGCAGAAGAGCACTAGATCTTCATCACAGCATTTGATTCCTGCTGAGGAAGTGGCCATTTAACCCTTCACAGCCTCCTCCTTCTAGTGAGAGTACGCCCAGACATAACTCCATCAGAACTGACCCTTGGCAGTGATCTGCGTTCCTGTAAACTGCCTTTCACTGGAGGCTCTCACAACTGCTCAGTTAACAGGAATGTGATGTTACAAACAGAGAACTTCATAGTTCTGGGATGGGAGCTCCTTTGCTTCCACCTCTCTTGCTGCCATGGTGAAGCTGATGGCCCTGGCACACAGTTCAGCATCTTTTTGTGAAAAGCACAGCTGGACAGCTGTACTCCCACCAGACTATTACATTAATGTTCATCAAAACTATACTTTACCTGCTTTGATGTACCTAAATCCTACTATAAAGGATTTATATCTGTTTAATTCTGTTTTCAGGAATACAGCATATTGTTGTACAATGACAAAATAAATAGGGAGTAGGAGACAGGGATGAAACAGAGCTAATGAGGATTTTCTGCTGAATGAATGTTTGGACTATAAACTCTACAGGGGTTTGAGCTGTGTATACACACTTATGTTCTAAGGAGGCTGATCTCAACACCAGTGTCCAGCAATAAATAAGATTTTGCAAAGAGAATAAATAAAATTTTGAGAAGACAGATGAGGCTGCTGCCTGTCCAAAGCCAAAAGGCAGCAGAGAGGCTCATTATGAGGTGCTGACCTGTAAGAAAACATGAAGATTCAATGCCCTTGGAAAACGTGTGTAAATTAGAAAATAATTTCATAGAACCAGGTAAAACCCAAAATAATAAGCAAATAAACTGTGACCCAGACCATTCCTTGAACTCAGCTTCGCCCTTGACTTTTCTGCTGATTCACTGGCACCAAGACATGCTCCAGTGTAGGGGCAGAAACAGGAACAATTTGTGATGATGGAATCAAATATTGCTCAGGTCCTGCCAAAGCAGATGCAACCCTTTTCTCCTGTCTGTACATGTCTGAGTGCACTGTTGCCAGAGGTCCAGCTTTCTAACAAATGCACAAAAAGAGCATGCCTCATCCCATCATTTTGGTCACCTTGGCATAACTTGACTTCTGGGAAGTTTCTTCTTAACCCCTGTCTGGTCTGTGTCCTACCCTGTGGACAGAATTATTAGCAAAATATACATTCTTTGCATCCTTGCTGATATTTTATATTTATACTTTTCAGTTGCATTTTTCAAGTTTCTACCATTTGTATTGTATCTGTTTCTTTCTTCGAATTGTGTTTACTCTCTCTAAAGTTCTTACGTTATTTAGCTTCATATTGTTTAAGTGGGAAAGACTAGAAGATACATATTTATTTGTTCATTTGGAAAATCTTCACCATTACTTAGACCACCTAGAAGATTAAACCCTGCCGAGGTACCTGTGTAAAGGTACCTTGAGTAAAGAACCTGTCCTGCATCCTTTACTCAAAGGAATATATTATATATTAGGAAAAATAACAATTCCTTATTGTCTTACGCAGGGAAAGAGAAATGACTGAACGAATTAGACAGAAAGGTTGGATTGCTTGCTGGCAGACTTTTGGGATCATACTCCGCTTAGCTACATTTTACTTCTCGTCATGCTTCCAGATTTCTATAGCTGAAAAACCACTTTACAGTTGGATGGCATACGCAAGAATTCTTATGTTGCTTTCATGTATGTGTTTTGAAAGACATAAACAATATTATTTTCATCTCCAATGACAAGGCGATAAAAAGCCCCAGAGGAGGTATCATTCGCTTTGGTGCATCTTATGGGCCCATGAAGAACCAGAAGCATGTCTGCTTAGTCCTCTGGTATCTTTCTTCCAGTCCTCTAACTTTGGAGGAGCAGGGGTGTTGGGGCACAGCGTGTTATCTGTCTGCTTCCTCGGCTTTCCATACCGACTTTTTGGCCAGGATTGTTTATTCTGCAGATAGGTTTCTGGGATGGTATTGAAGCTTCTTGAGGCAAAACTGTTGCCCTGGTGTGTGGCTGAGGCTTCTCTAGCTTTCACTTGCATAGGTGCCCATCTCTAACTTCTGCACTGGGAGGTGTTTGCTGCGGTGGTCCTCAGCTGCAAATTCTGCAAATCAGAACTTAGGGGGCTTGCAGGACAATCCCTGACAAAATGTTGTTTTTCAAAGCTGATATATATTCTGAAAAATGCCACCTGACTGTGATGATTGCCAAAGAGCAGAGTTTTTAAGGCACAGTTGCTGAACCTAAAATTTATGTCAAGATCTCAATGAACCCTTTTCTTTTGGCTTTTAATTTGAAGCTCTGCTGACAGCACTGCTCCATTGATCTGCTACATGGATCACTGAACTGTGGCCTCACAGAGCAAGCTTTGGGAAACTGTTACCAGAGCTCGAAAGAGTGATATTATTAGCTCACGATTTGCTACACTTAAATAGTGCTCCCAAAGGAGCAGGGTACTGCGCTGAGTTTTCAGAGTTCTAAATTCACCTCTGTTTTTGCCATTTATTTTTGTAGTGGTCTTGGGCAATTGCTTTTCTCCACAGTCACTTACTTGTTGCTCTCTTTACCTTAGAGAAAGATAATTGGTAAAAGACTTGATGAGACTATGGAGAAAGAGCAATCCTCAAGCTCCACTTAGATGTTTGAAGCTGGGCTTTTATGTCTTGTTTTTTTTATCCATAAAGGGAAGATACCAATACTCAATCCTGAAGCCTTCTCAGCTGGGAGGCTTAATGAATATTCATGCAGTGCTCTGAAGAGTAAGTGCCTTAGAATTTTCCAAATAATAATTACACCTGCTGACTTTTATTCTAAGCCCCCTTCCACCCTTGCTCTTTCATTATTTCAACATATAGTCTCTCAGGGCTGTGGAACTGAGACCATTGGAATTTTTTAATGAACATTTCAGAGTTGTGCATGCGGTTTGCTTGAATATGACAATAATTTTCACCTATTGTTTTATTTCTCCGTGTTCTTCTTGTTTCAGGCTTTTAGGGTGAGCTGTTATAGTGGGATACAGTTTCACTGTAGCCTGTGATATAATTTTTTGCTTGTGTCATCGTGTCAGATGATGGCCAGGCTGTGCCCTGGCGTCTGCAGCCACTGTTGGGGTGATGTGTTGGCATGCTTGAATATTTTTATTCTGAAGCATTTATTCTTTCTCAGTATGAGAGGTTAAAAAATGAAATCAAAGTAGTTATAATTAATCCATGCTGCAAATAATCTCTGGTTTGGCTTGCAATCCAATCCTCTTCCTCCCTACTCCTGGACCTAGGTAATCCATTTGCCTGCAGGCTAGTGCAAGCCAGGAATGTAGGCCTGGGGCCCAGGGTGACCTGTGATTGTCCTTCCAGTCCAGACTCCTCGGGTCAGGGAGATTGGGTGTCCCTCGGAGCCCACACCTCCTGCTTGGCAGTGGCTCAGCATCCTTCTGCTCCATGTCAGGATAATTAGGTGAGGGGCCCCGGGGGCCGAGAGCGCTGCCAGGAGGGCTGTCAGCCCCTGACTTCTCGCCAGCCATCTGAGGAGGTTTGGCATTGTAGGTGGAGGAGAGGCTGGAAACTAGAAAGTCGTGAATGCTTACATGGTTCTGCCATCATCATCATCATCATTATTATTTATTAACATCTACACATCTGGTCAGGCCATGCTGTGGCTTGTGTGGAGGCAGCTCCTGCCGGTGGGATCTGCCTCCATTCACAGGGCTGGGACAATCCTGCAAAGTCAGGGAAACCTGCACAGTTGTGTAGAAACTTCTTAATAAAATTAAGTGCTATTAAAGTTACTAATAGCATAATAGTAAATTCTATATGGTTTTAACAATTTATTTAATCATTTTCTAACGCAAATATCTATTTACTATATAGGAGTTTGGGTTTTGTTAAGATTAACAAAATGTTTCCCTTCTCCAATAGGTCAATAAGAATTTTCCACTGCTTTCGGGTCACATGATTTAGAGCCACATTTTCATTACAAAGCCAAAGACAAAAATAGAAAACACTGTCAAAAAAGGGTAAAATTAATCACATTATCTTGAGAGGGCCACAGCTTGATTTGGATTTTCAGATATGCTAAGAGTTAGATTGTCTCAGCAGCCGTTGACACTGGGAGAACTTTACCATTGTTGGGAATCATTAGACAGAGGCTTTTTGGATCTGAGATTCCATCTCAAACATTCAGTGTTACACATTCTACATGTGTATATTTGGTTTGCAGGGCTAATTTGGTGTTACAGCACAGCAGTTAGAATGACACCAAATTTGAGGATTTAGAGAACTGCAGAACACAAAAATTTTCCCATTTTTCACTGGTGTCCCTGTGAGGGAAATACCAGGGTGTGCACAGAACTGCCCCAGCATGCAGTGTGGTTGGGACACCAGCCACGATGTGTCCTGTCACTCCTTGTGATATGTCAGGAAACAGGACTCAGAGGGAAATAGGATTCTTTCATTACCCCAATACTGCCTGATCCTAGGATAAAAGGAATTTCAAACCAGCCTGAGTTTGTGACTACAGCCCTGGGAGCTTCATGGAGCATTAATTTAGGTGCAAGTATGTCTATGGTTGTGTTCCACCATAAAGTTACTCCAGCATGACTGGGTATTGCTCTTAAAAACTGTATCAGACTCCTTCTTCAGTCCATCCTGTGGCTGCACAAGCATGCATGCCAGCCCAGAGAAGAGGCAGAAATGACAGCCTGGGCTCGGGGAAAGCTGTGGTTTGGGAAAGGCGCCCATGGCTGCTTCTTTTGGTGGCAGCACCAAGTTATGCTCTGTGACAGTCTTTGTGGTACTAAGCCTGCCTCAGTTTCCCGTCTGTAAACCACAGAGAGTGCTGCTTTGTAACCCACAAGGATGGTAGGAAAATGGAGTAGTCTCCAATGCCTTGAGAATGAACATTGCTTTCTAAAAGTTAGGAGATATTTGCTCTCCTGTTTCTCTGACTTGAAAAATTGCAAAGACTTTTTTTAGAATCCATGCCTTCATCATCATAATTTCTTGATTTAGCTATTAGTCAGTTTTCGTCACTTTGCCATCTGGAATGAAAAGAAAGTGTTAGCTGATTCTGCCTTTCTTCATGTTTCTCTTAAGGAAAATAATGGTAAAAAAAAAGTGTAATCATGAGAAAACAGATTAAAGAAGCAAAGAAGACAAAAAGCCTTACCCCAAGCACATATTTGCATCTTTCCTATAAACAAGCTATTTAACTGAGACAAACCTTTCTGTTTTTCTTCAAGGAGTGCTGTAGAGGTTCATGGACTATGAATGACCCATCTCTCTCTTGTTTTTCTTCTCATGTTCCTTCCATTTCATCAGGACCACCTGGCGTTTTTGAGGCACCTTTCTGCCGTTCTCAAACACTCCAAAACAATAGCTTATTTAAATAGTTTCTATTTTTCTCCTGGTCTTTTCTGCCTTTTGTCAATTGTCTGTCCATTTCTTGCTTATAGATGAACAAGGTCATCTAATCATTATTTAATTGCTAATGTATATATCTGTCCTGAGCCCCTGCCAATATGGGGGCAGATCTAGAAAGGACTAGGAGATAATGGAACATTTTATCCTTTCTAATGCTGTTTGGGTTTGGGATTTTGGGGCTTGTTTTCCTTTTTAGTTTTAGAATTATATTAGCTATAGTCATGGTTCTCAAACTGTAGCTTAAGAAAAAAATGGTTGCAAACACTCAGCAGTTTCTTCACTTCATTTTCAAAGTGCTTTGAACAGGAGGGAAGTGGTTTGGGCTTTGGTTCTTTGTAGATACATACATTCTGCTAGAATTCCCCTAGAACCTGCTAAAGTGGATTTGACTGCTTGCTTTCTTATTATGAATAATTTCTGAATTGAATGATGAAAAATACATGTAGGAAAAAATACATTTTATTAGAAGGCTTTTAATAATGTTAAATTTGATGATGTTCCTGTAAGACGTTTCTAATGTGTCTTCCATGTAAAAGAACAGATTTCTATCTCAGATTATTGCCCCTGAAGCCTGTGAAATTAGTCCTTCTCTAAAATCAGTATGGTGCAATTTATATATAGGGAATGTCTCTGAGACCTTCTCTGGATTAAAGGCCACAGAACTAAAATTTGTATGAGAATTGTAGCCTCAATATATATGCTTGATTCTTCTCACATTTTGCTTTTCTTCATGCAGTGCAAATCAGATGCAAATAGGAAATTATTAGGAATAAATGATCAAGATGATAAAATGCAATTTCACTTGTTTCCTTAACAGCCATGAACAGCCACTAGAAATTGGACTGGGAGATGTAATTTATACAAGCAAGACCAGTCCTGAGTTTTCTGTACTTTTGCTTGGGAAAGACCTTATGTCCTTTGAAGGAGATGTACACTTTATTAATTTACTTTTTAAGTCTGATGGAAGTGTATGGGGGAAGAAGAAGGGGAAAGTAAAGGAGCACAGCCTTGGAGGAGGATTCAGTCCAGTTTGTTTCAGGGTCTACAGTTTGGTCTCTCTTGATGGAGGACAGATGCTGTCAGATTAGAGGCCACTGTCACCCCATTTGAGTTGCAAAGAGGGTTGTATGTGTTATCTAATAATGATCTAAGGAGGACAGATGTAGCATTAGCTGCTGGTTCAAGCAGCCACTGTATTAATTTTCAAGTGAGCAGCAGCAGCAGCAGATGGTGAGATGAGGCGAGGATGCAAATGATTGCCGTGGGCAGCTTTTATCTCTGTGCAGCGGCCGTGGCGGGCAGGGCTGGCCGCGGTCCGGCCGCCCCAGCTGGTCAGTCCCAGCCTGGGAGGGATCCTCCCAGGGTTTTACTGCCAGACACGGGCCTGACAGCGGTTGTTTCTGCTGTGATGCAATGGGATAGCTTTTATAGAGAGTCAGCACATTTTTGATAATAACCGAGACCAACAGATGCATCGGTCTGTGGTTTCCTAGTTAGGTTATGAGTCTGTGAAAAACAAAGCACGTAAACTCAGGAAAATGTGCAAACTTACTATAAACTCTAATCTTGCTGTTTTGCTTTTTTTCTTGAGGGAGAGTGCTGGGTTTTTGCCTTTGAGATCTCAGTGGGAGGACATTTGGCAATGCATCTTCTTTGTTACTCAGGAGTACGGGAAAAACTGGGGAACACCTTTTGGCAAATGCGGGTTAACAACCCATCCAGGATCTCATCCAGACAAACAAGGCATTGCGTTGATGGCACACTCAACCCTTGGTGAAGCTCATGTTGATCACGGCATTCCCTCAGCTGTGACAGAAGTTTGGTGAGGACAAATGGACATGCAGTGAACCCCTTAGTCATAAATGATGCTTCCCTGCCCAAGTGATACTGCTGAAGGGTGCTCAGAGGTAATTTGTGCTTGCTATGTGAATATAGGGTTTTGTTCTGAACCCAATGGTCCGTTTTTGTCTTCATGGTATCCATCAGCTGATACAAGTGGGCAGTCATGGAGAAAATATGCTGAGGGTGTAGGTAAAGTGCTTTTCTTCTCTCCTGTGGCCTGATAGGAAGGTTTTAGATGCTGTAACAGTGAGGAGCTGGTGTTGCTTGTGCTGTTTGGTCCCATGGCATCACCTTTTACAAACAATAAATTATCTCCTTGACTTGAAGAAATGCAACCAGACTCAGAGTGAGTGAGAGCCACTGGTAATGGTAACATTTTGGACATATGTCCTCAGAGCTTAGAAATATTCTTGGAATATGGAATAATAATTTTATTTTTTATAAACACCACCTCTCTGCTGGAAAGGACCAGGTGTGAGGGGGAAGACGGAGCTGGCACAGCTGGCCAGGCAGTGCCCATGCTGGTGCCAGGATATGTTCTGGCATCTGCCCTGGTCTCCCATCCTCAGAACTGCAATTTCCCACTGCTGGCAGGAGGAACAGGCATCTGACTGTTTGTCTGCATTGCTCCTTTTGCATAGGAATGAAGTTAGTGCCTTTTAGATGTTAATAACTAAAACACGTTTTTTTTCTCTCTCGCTGAACTCATCCTGCTGCTTTGGATAGTGAAACTGATCAGAAGGATTGGGAGGTTGTTTTACCATGGGAAAACGTTTGCAGGGTCTGACCCAAAGGTAGATAAAAAAACCAGCTGCATGACGAGACGTGGTGCAACTGTTGCTCAAGGGGGAATGTGAGGATTATTGCTGAAGGGAATGCTGAAAGAAAGAGGGATTTCATGGGAGAGAGGGAGGCTACTTGGCAGGGAGAAGGGAGGCTGTTCCAAGCCTCGTGATGGGGCATCGTGACCAGATGTAAAAAAACTAGATAATGTCCAGAAAACAGAAAATGATGCAAGGAGAGTGCAAGCCATGGAGGTAAATTTTCTCTGGAATCTTGTAGGTAAGTCTGTTTAGCACAGTCTGTATTCCAAAGAGGTGCAAGACTGATTGGATAGAGGAAGAAAGGTGGCTGGAACAGCCTGAGAAAAAGGTGTTGACAGCAGTTTATTACTGTTTCTTAAACATATGTTTTCTGGTTTCATGATAAATTCAGAGCACAGCCATAATTAAAATGAAATATCTGTAAAATACAAGTATTTACTGCATGTCCAAGGTTGCATTGAATTAGCTGGACTTTAGGGAAACTGCATGAAATATGCCAGATAAAGACCCAAAGTTTTGAACAAGGGGTTTTTTTTTCCTTTCTTTTTTGTTGCGAGGAGAAATATTTATTTATTTTTTGTCTTCTGAATATGTCTTACTTTCTGGCTGATCAGTACTGCAGATGAAAATCACCATCTATCAATACTATGGATATTGAAAATAATTCAGCTTTCCAATTAGTGTCTTTCAAATGGTACACTGGCGACATGGTGACAGCTTCTTACATGAGATTTGTGGGGTCTAAATCCAGTCATGAAAACTGTGCCAGAGCATTTGTGCTCCTCTCTTCAGCATGCTCAGTTTCAGGTCCCATCACAGTAGTATTGCCCATGTCCTGCTAGGGCAGCGAGCCTCTCATGTACTGCTGCCATTATTTAAAACTCTCACTTCCAGCATTCCATGCTAGAATATTTAAATGATGGGATTTCTGTATATTTTTAAAGGCGGGAAAATGAAATTTTGTGACAAAATAGCATTTTGAATTCAGTACAGTCCGTAGCTCAGGTGGCAAAATTTCAGTTGACTTATTGGACCAACTTATTATTAGTATATTCTTTAGCACCTCTTTTTTTCTAACAAATATATGAAAGTGCACTTGTCTGAATTCTGATTCTCCTATTGTAAGAAAATATAACTTAGTTTCAGGGACCTAATAGTCACAGTTTTCTGAAATGTACTTTCTGACTTTATCTTCTTTCAGAGAGAAAGTGTAACCTTTGATCACTTATTAACAATTGGAGGCAAAGAAGGGGCCTTGAAGGTTGCTCTGTGGAGCTCCATTAGCAAGTGTGGATCCCACTTCTGGCTGATCTCTTCCCTGTGGTCAGGGTGTTTGCTGTTGCCTTCCTTTGTAGCAGCCCCTGTCCAAGTCCAGAGGCACCTGGATCAAATCCAAGCTTCCAGCACTTTGTGCTTGGCATGGGAGGGTTGCATAGGGAATCTTGGTCTGTCTCCTTTGGCCTGCTGCAGAGGTGTGCTGAGTGAAGGAACTGAAAGGAATAATTNGTTCTTCAGTTGTACTGCTCATATGGATGACATCATCAGACTCCTCACTTGAACAATTTTTAAGTTTGCTATTGATGTGGATAATAAAATTGTACTGCTCAATACAGATGACACAGATGATCCATAAAGGCATGAAATATATTCTCTATTGAAAACAGCAATATATGCTTTTCAACAGTGGATTCAGCTAGTTGTGATAAAGTAGAAAAGCTGTACTGTAATTCTAAAATGGGGAATTTCAATTCCC
>VYZR01013203.1:6138-32197 GCA_013400675.1 Oxylabes madagascariensis
CATATTTTTTCTTTTTTTAATTGTATATTACATATATATATAAAGTTAGGAAACAAAATCTACAAGTATTTCAATGAGTATATACTCAATATATGCGTTTACAGTGGCAATCTTAAAAAGTGCTAAAAGTGCAGTTGCTTTCTAAATAGTTCCTGTTGATGATAAATTATATTCATTAGTATCAAAGTACAGCCACTCCACAGATAAGACCTAAAAGCTGTAACAGTTCATAGACAGGGAACAGCACCAGCAATAACTTCCTATAGATACACAGTAACAGGAGCATTTTATATCAGATGGTTATTGATTAAAAAACTTTTTACTGTAAATACTTACGTACCTGTGANGTTCCAGAACCCTCATAAAACCACAGTGGAAGCAGTGCAATTTGCTAGGAAAGGAAAACAAGGGACAAACTCTGCTGTGTGGAAGTCCCACATGGTGAGGAATGGAGCTCACTGTATTCCAGGGAAAAGACAGGACATGGTGATGACCATGCCTGAGGCCCGACAATTCCAGATCTGTTACACCACACATTGGCTGGGAACTGTGCCTACCTAACTTCTGCAGCAATTCATTTCTTCAAAGGGTGAGACAATGAGGTGGGCCATAGAAAAGAACATCCATGACAGCTGTGCTGTAACAATAGTTTTAATTTTGCCTGCATTTCTACAACTGTAGAAGTATTTGAACAATTATTTAAAAGACAGAGAAAAAAGTGTAATTCCAAACCTACCTGCAACGGCTTTGTCACTTTGTGCATCAATGACTGCTTCTGGAATCTCTTCCTCAATACCAGACAAACAAACAACTTCTTCCTGCACAGCTCCACGTGGAGTATTCTGATCAACTGGTGTTCTTTTGCTTTGTCCAAGACAATTTACATTTTTTTGAGCCTTCTGAAGAGTAGTAGTGTTGCTTTCTTGTATTTTCCTCACAAACAGTTCCTCAATTTCTTTAAGATTTATATCAGATGAATATAGAATCCTAGAAGATGACACTAATTTATACTCTTGTAATTTTTAATTGAAGAAAACAAATTAAAAAATAACATTTTTTTTTAATCTAACAAAATTCATGACCAGGAAACAGAGTTGGACTCTCCGGTGCTTAAAAATCACCCTTTTTAAAAATGTGTCTCTGGAAAGCCTATTTCTGCAAGTGCTTGAAAAGCATAAACAAGCACCACAAAACAGCAAAACCTTCTAACATCAAGGTCACAGTAAAAAAAATTGTAAAAATTGTATCGAGATATAAATGAACTGGAGAAATAAATTAATTTCAAAGGAAGCACTTAAAGCACAAAAAATTGCAGTTAAGATTACTCAAGAAATTTCACTTTGCCCATCTAGTAATTCCAGTTTCCCACTTTCCCATCTGTTTCACCAGCTTATTTTTAGCTCAGGATCTGGAAAAGCTAACAAAGCCTGCAGTCTGTGACTGTGAAGATCTCACATTTCTAGAAACATACTGCACTCCAGCACAGACAACATGTTTTATCCTTGGTTTCATACCATCTAGATGAAGTTAACAAAGTTTAACAGAAGAGCTACAGTTCCTTTGGATGTAGCAGAAATATTCAGAGATCTGCTTTAGTCACCCATTCCATAGCAAAGAGACTTTTTTTGCTAATACTCACAGAAGTCACTTGAGTGTGTTATTTGAACGCTGTACTCTGACGGGGCAGAGAAAACATACAAAGAAATCATCTCCCTTCTTAAGTCCTGTATTTAGAGGATTGAGATAGAATTTTTTTTGTCTATGTGATACAGGTCCTCACCAGGAGAGTAGACACAAGAATGTAGGGAATGAGAATGTTAATATTTTCTTAGATTTTGAAAGCAAGCACCAGGAAAGGGTGTAACAGGAACAATAAGATTTCACATGGAAAGAGTAAGATTGGTGGACCCTATTTATATGTGATTTTAAGGTTGTTGTGTATGTATGTGCTTTCAGAACTCCTAACCTGTGAACTGACCATCCATTGCTTTTCATATTTAAAGTGCTTTCCAATCTAGCATAATAATAGCATGAAGGAAAGACAAATAATAACATGCCATATTACCAAGAATGGGAGCAAAAGGTGCTTGGTGGAGCAGAGAAACTTAGCAATTCTTTAGAAAATTCAAGACCACAACTTCCACACATTTTTCCCCATTCACTGTGCTTCGCAGTAGGTAACGTGTGTTGTACAGCTCTAAGGCAATAGGAATCAAGAATAGAAATCCAGAGTAGAAACCCAGTTAAGCTAGAGATTTCAAAATTTCACAGAAGTATCCTGAAGTTCTGTCTTCAAGTTTTTTGTCCATGTTAGACCTTCCAAGAACTGTCACTTAAAGTCATATAGATAATGTCAGTACTAGGAAAAAAAAAAAAAAAAATAGAGAGAAAAAAAATCCAGTAATTTGCATTTTATCCCTCTATCTTCATCAGATGTAAGCTAATACCAGAATTACACAAGTACACTGGTCACGTACTGAATTTTAAAAACTGCAGGAAGTTCCCTAGGTAGGATTTGTTGAAAAAAAAAATTGCCATTGAACATGTTAAGCTAAATTTGCACTGGAACTTTTCTTATTCACCTTTCTGTTGCTACAGAGCTTTTGCATATTTAACATGTAGACAGTACAAATTGACTTTGAGGGAGAAAGAAAATTAGCAGCAACAGATAGAGTGTTTTGGCAAAAATTAATTATTTTAATATTCTTACTTTTGGCAGTAACTGAAAAACATCCATAGGGAATCTCATAAGCTAGGGAATGAGGCAACAATCTCCTGGGAATGCTCAGGCTATTTTCAGAGAATCTACACAAGAAACCTCAGGAACGCAATTAATTTTGTTATCACTAGGCTTCAGTCAATAAAAACAGCATCCTTACCACAACTAGGAACTCACTAAATAAAACAAATAAAGTGGCATTTAAAACCAAAACTAAGTAACTGGTTTCTGGATCTGAAAAAGTTAATTCTATTTTAAGTAAGTTTTTTTCCTGTAAAAACTCAAGAAACTTTGACTCTTTCAGTTAACATTTAAAATCCAGTCACATTCCTGGATTTATTAGTTCCAGAAATTCAGCAGGTTATCTTAATATTAGAGTTCTGCTTAATACAGATTGTAAATTTACTACTTTGAAAGACTCATGGATGCATCCATCATTTTGCTTCACAGACAGCAAAATGATTTTGGCACATCTTTTAGACATTTCCTTTTATCTCAGTAAATCTCATCAGATGTTTCCAGAATGCAAAATTCTGCAGTTTTCTATAACCTGCTATAAAAAACTTTGCTTGGCAACGCCCTGTATTTTATAGGCTCATTTCTAAAGCAGAGTGAAGTTTTCTAGACTGTCTTCTCCAGAGAATTAAATGGTGCCTTTCTGCATAAATAAAAGCTAGGGAAATCTGGCGTCCTTGGACCTTGGAGCTCAGATGGTTTCGCAATAACATAAAGCCATCTCTTCAAAGTAGTTGCTTTAAGAATCCAGGACCCTTACTGCAGAATTGTATTGAGAATAGTTTTTAGAAACTGTACCAAACCTCTTAAGCAGGCATCATTCAATGTGCCATCCTAGTTTTGTTATCTAAAGAGCAGAAGACAACAATTCTATAAGGTTATAAATCTCTCCTTTAAGTCAGATAGAGGTGTATCACCACAAGGTGATACCCAGAGCCTTCTCTTCTCCAGGCTGAACAACTCCAATCCTTTCAACTTCTCTGCATGGGAGAGGTGCTCCAGACCTCAGCTTTGTTGCCCCCCTCTTGACTCATTCCAACAGGTGTTTCTTTCGCTGTGGCCCCAGAGCTGGATGAGCACCCCAGGTAGGGTCCCAGGAGAGCAGACCAGAGGGGCAGAGTCACCTCCATCCACCTGCTGGCCACGCTACTTCTGCTGCAGCTCAGGCTAGGGCTGGCTTTCTGGGCTGGAAGTGCACATTGCTGGCTCATGCTGAGCATCTTGTCAACCAACCAGAACTCTGAGTGTGACCATCCAGCCAATTCCTTATCCACTGAATGACCCCTCTGTCAAATCCAAGCCTCTCGAGCTGAGAGACAAGAATGTCGTAATAACCAGATTAACACCAAAGTATCTTCTGCACATGTGTGAAATACCAGATTATATGGTTTCACTTAAACAGTTACCACAATTAAATGCCAAAATTAAATCCAAATCTATTTACTTCTATGAGTAACAATAAAACCAATATAGGAAGCTTCTGAACCACTGCATGCCCAGAATCAAAATAAGTAAGTCATCATGGTCAAGTTTTATTTTCCCCAACAGGATATGGCATAAAATCTAAGATACAAGCTTCATGTTCTACCTTACTTATTTCCCTCCTTGGCAAAGTCTAATTCTTCTCAATGACTAACTTAGCTCATATTTATAACCACAAAAATCTAACTTTGTGCCATAGTGACAGACCAGAGAATACGGTTGTAAGAACAAATGCATGAAAAAGTTAAAACACCTTAAGTATTCAAGATGAGCAGATTCCTTAATCTCTTAACTTTGTTTCACAGTAATTTGTTTTCAACTTTCTCACTTCTCACTGTTACAGTAGAAATAACTTCTAACAGAGCATTTTAATTTCCACAATTCAGGATTTATTGTTTCACAAAGTTTAAGACAGTCACATCACATCTCCCATATTGCCACATTTGTAGGGCAAGGTTTTTTCATTTTAGTTGTTTTGGGAGGGATGATTTTTTTCAGCTGTACTGCTGATTCCCTTATATCTTAATGCAGGGAAAAAAATAGTTGTTGTGCCAAAAAATCCACCTGCAAGTGCCACAAAAAGCCATTTTCACAGCTGATTTGTTTTCAAGTTCCACAAATCAGTCATTTAGAGATGATACTCCTTGCATGGTAGGCTGCACCATATCAACAGGCATGAGTAATAAAAGGGAAGGACCATGTCAGAATAGTCTGTATAAACCACAAAATTCCAAGAACATGTGAGGCAGGCTATTCTTCTGAAATAAAGTGGTCTGCAACCATAACCCACTAGGGGGAATACACAAGCATAGATATTAACAGTAGGATTGCTGAGGCATAAACATAAAGGAATTCAGTATACCTATCCATAACTCAGATTTGTTGCCTCCAAAACAGCCATTATCCTTATGGCTCAGGTTTTTTTTCCCTGCACACAGAAAAGAATCTGATAGACATGAGCAACACTGAGTTTGCAATAGGTGTGGCTAGGTGGCAGATGAAACAGAACAATGCTATAGGGTATCTGTTGTATTCATAGCAGTTACTATAGCTGAAGATTTTTTATACAAAGGGAAGGTGTGCATACATAGCCTCTACAGAAAGAATTATTGCCATCATGCTGTCTAGAGTTTGCCTTCTAAAAGATTTCTGCCTGCACTTAAGCGAGATGTAGCATCTTTGTCCTGCCTGACACAGAATTCTACAAGCCTAACACGGTCGAAGGCTCGGCTGGTCGACTTCGAATCAACTGCTGGTATTGCAAACTAACCCCTGTGGCAGTAAATGTCACAATGACAATCGTATTCCTTTGTATTTGACTGGTTTTATTGCTTTTTAACTGGATCTGACTGTCATTAGGTCCTTCTCTGTCCTTCCTTGTATCAGACCCCTCTAACAGAAATATTAAGAGACAATATCTAAATTTTTATTGCAAAAGCAATATTTTGTCCAACTGCAAGAGAAAATAAAAAGTAGTTTGCCTCTCAGCAGGCAAGACAGTAATGATCTAATGACCTGTGACAGAGAGCCGTCCTTCAGGGATGCTAAGTTTTTCTTCCTGAGGCACACTGCAGAAACCTGCCTAGGCAGTCATCTCCAACCATCAATGTGCTTGCAACTGTTGACATTTTTCTAGTCGTGTCCTGAAGAATGACAGAAGGCTATTGGAGGGCAGAGTCAATATTACATTAACTTCACCTGGCAGAAGGTGAAGGCAAAAACGTAGGGTGTGTAGTGTCTACAAGTTGGATGCTGCACATCTGGGGACCAGAAGTTTCTTCCTGGTGTCCTCAGACAGTGCAAGTGTACAGAGGGAAATAAAGCACTGCTTAGTTGCTCATCTACTTCGTGCTGCGGCTATGCAGAAAGATCAGCATGAAGTTTCCTATGTCCTGTCTCCTGCTCAAAAGGCAAAAGGAGCTGCACAGCCTTCAGCACACAAGTGACACGTAGCCCATGTCATCTCTCCTGATGGAGAGACAGAGGCCCAAAGGAAGTGCGCCTCACTGAGATGCACGCCAGATATAGCCCGTGAGAAAATAAAGTCCCCAAATCCCCATGGGAAGATAATTTTTACTCAGGAACATAAAAGCAAAGCTGAATACAAACAGGAAAAGGAATGAGATTTTGTTATAGCTTTGATGAACTCTGCAATACTATTACTAGCATTCCACTGTCCATATATACAAGAAACCAGAACTTTTGTAGAGGACAATAACTTTCTCTCAGGAGCTCAACTGCAGCTACAGGTCTCTGTTACAACTCATCATGGCAGGTCACATGCTCCAAGAACTAGGCTGGCTTCCAGTAAAACTAAAGCTCTAATTTAAGGCACTGTTTTGCACTTGCGAAGATCTAATTAATTTGCATCTTAACAATAAGAAACCACTGGGATTCAACAGCCGTTGATACTACTTGATCATCGTTGATACTACTTGATCATCGGAACAATGGATTAGGCTAGGCTCTTTTCAACCAATCCTTTCTTTAGTCCAAATGAGTTCATTGTGAAACTTCAGTGCACTCTGTAAGCATGAATCTCTACAGAGTGGGCTAGGTTAAAAAGCACCAAAGACTAAGTTAAAAAACCCCAATTTTCTTGCAAAGCACACTTCATACACAGCTTAGAACACATGAGGAGGTTCATTTGAAGAGTCTAAACCCATTGTGAAAAGACACAAACTTTACAATTAGTTGAGCTGAGTTTAAAGGTGTTTTCCAATACCACGCTTTTCGGAGAACATGCAGGACTCCGGACATCATTCCTTGCCTTATAGCAAACCCAGACAAAATTGAAAGCAAGTATCAGTGACATATTAAGTGCTTACCATTAGGAATACAAACCCCTGATATAACAGTACATAAATAATTATTCAGAATAATTATTTCAAAATTAATTGGATTTTTAAAAAAAATTGCATTATCATGCTTCTCCATGAAATTCTTCTGTAACACCACTTACATGGATGTGAAAGAAATTAATGATATCATAGTAACAATGGAATGAGGAAAACACAAGATAAAACCCATGCTGTTTTGTTTCTTGCCACTTGTTTTGCTAATGCTCCTACCAGGCTGTGGCAGCAACCCAACAAATGCCTGGAAATCAACGTGCTCCACTACAAGGATTCTACGTTTCAGATATTACTCTGGGTTCATAAAGTTTTTTTCATAATTACGTTGTGTTTCAAGCACTAAACTTTAAAACTGCAACACTATCCAGGTGCTGTTGGCAACAATCTCAGGAGCCTGAAAGTACCCACATTTTCTAGGCACAACCTGAATTCATGTGAAATCCCAGAACGATTTCTTTCTACGACTTTGCTCCTGGTGCATTCCTGTAAGTGCCGATTGCCACTAACATCAGCTCTTTTTTAGGGAAAGTAGGTGGCACCACCACAGCTTTATTAGAGAAAAGGAGTTCTTTGAAAAAAGGATTAGAGGAACTTGTAAGAAGGAGGATTGCAAAGTCCGGTGGCAGCACCAGCCAACACCCCTCATGAAACTCACCTAAGGGTTTGGAGCAAGACATGAGAGATGTTGCATATGTGGCAATGGGAAAATAGCTGGCAGTGCAAAAACATGCTGGCCCTTGCATTAGTCCCTGGGGAGCAGCCAGCCCACACACCTCCCTTTGGGATCGCAGTCTGCATCAAAACTATGCTGTGTTTGGCCTAGCCCATGGTTCACTAGGACTAGAGAGATGAGTTTTGAACTTAATGCATTTTCATCCAACTTGTTGAAGTTCTCCTAGATTCCTATATCCATAACTTTTTAAAATATGAGCTGAGAGTGGGTTTTATTTGCTGTTTTCATCTGGAAATCTAGCTTAAAAGCGTTTTAGTAAGACATAAACAATCTCAAAGGACTTTTGCTGTTTTTATCTCTTTTTTTATTACGAGTCCTTTACATACCATAAAAAAGCACGCTAAGGTGAAGAGTACAGCCATGTGCTATAAGCAGAAGGACAAAGGCAGAGGAAAAGTATGAAGTTACAGAAAAGTCCTCTGCAAACTCTGCAGGAAGGCTGTGAGGGTACTGCTTTGAATGGGAAAAGCTCTAAAACAGGTGCTGGCCCTGGGAAAAAAGAAGGGGCAGGACACAAGAGAGGTGGTGCCGGGGCCAGCCCACCAACGCTGCCGCGGCCGCGCACTCACCGCAGGAACTCCCGTAACTCCGCGGGGTCCGTGCCGTCCAGCCGCAGCCGCCCCCCCGCCAGGTGCTCGCAGAGCAGCGGCGCCCGCGCCAGCAGCACCGCCCGGTGCAGCCGCACCTCCTCGTCACCGACTCGGCAGGTCACGTCGGAGTGGGTCCCCTCCGCCAGCAGCCTGCGGGACGCGGGAGGGCGCCCCCTGCCGCCCCGCTGAGGGCCGTTCCCGCCGCGCCCCGAGCGCAGCGCCCTCGTGCGCGGGCCCGGCGTTCCCAGCCGCCCTGACGGCTGTCCGTGTGTCCGTATGCCCCTGCCGTGTGTCCGTGTGTCCGTGTGTCCGTGTGTCCGTGTGCCCCTGCCGTGTGTCCGTATGCCCCTGCCGTGTGTCCGTGTGTCCGTGTGTCCGTGTGTCCGTGTGTCCGTGTGCCCCTGCCTTGTGTCCGTGTGTCCGTGTGTCCGTGTGCCCCTGCAGTGTGTCCGTGCCGTGTGTCCCGGCCGTGTATCCCTGCCGTGTGTCCCCAGCACTGGCTGTCTTGCCAGAGCAAAACTGCTGCACAGGTGATAGAAGTCTCTGTGTGCCACATCCTGAGACAAGGGAAGCCTTTCCAGCTTCATAGTGTAAGTAAGAGCAGCACATAACCATTTAAGTTGATAAGTGCTGAAAGTATCCAGGGAAAAATGCTTGAAAGGCAGGTCCCAGTGGTAGATGTAAGGAGGCGAGTTCAACACCATTGTTAGACCCTGAGGAGATTCTCCTGGGATTTGGAGAAGGGGACGGGAGCAGGTCTCCAGCCACGAGCGAATGCCGGGCAGACAGCAGCGCTTGCTCCCTCCTCGCCCGGGTAGCCCTGAGCAGGGACTGCGCCCCGTACCCGAGTGGGACACAGGGGCTCGAAGAGGTGACACCCATGGCAGTGCGGGGACGTGATTTCCCCTGTGATTGCAGGGCACTGTGCGTGCTCTGCAGGTGGAGAGGGAGGCTCTGGAAACCTGATAGGCAGGTGGCACCTATTCTGTGGTGTCGTATTTTTGCTTCTTTTCCCTTTGTAGTTAGCATAGTTTTCTTCTCCCCTGCCATCACACACAAGTTAATTCTACCCTTTGTGTCCATAATCACAGTGCCTCTTCCTCCTGTAAACACAGGAACTTGGCAGCAGTTCTTGGAGACAAGAACAGTGGTTGCTGACACGGGAACAACAATGCCAACAATGAGGCATTATTTTCAAGAAATTACAACAATCATAGCGTGAATGTCCAGGCTGAATACCAGACCAGACACTCCGGCTTTTCAGACCCAGTTCTTAGCTTCAGCAAATCTCTCCATAGAGAGTCAGATACAGTAAAGGGAGTCGTGTAAGTTGCATTTTATTAGACAGAGGTGGGTTTGGTACATGTTATATCTTAATTTTCCATTGTTCTTGTTCAGACATGTGGAGTGTACAGGTTTCCCATTTTTTAGTCAAGAAAGAAAAACACATTGCACAAAGCAGCTGCATTCAACAATACAACAAGATACGGATCATTATTCACTTGAAGACTAGAAACATACCCAGAAAATTTTCAATCGTTCAGTATGCTAAAATATAGATAAAAAGAGTTAATTACTGTTTAATGATAAAATACATTAAAAAAATTCAGGCAAATCTAGAATGAAAACTTGTGACTTTCTTCAGTATGGCACCACTCTATTGTTTCATTATAAATTTGTAAAAGGCACCACACATTAAAACTGTAAAGCAAGGGAGAAAACAAAACCAAGCAACTTTCCATGATTTTCTTTCTGTACAAATACATATGTATTTTAAGGCAGGTGTTTTTATGTGCAAAATACAAGTATACAAGTAAAACCAAGGTTGGTATCATATATTCTCATACTCACTTCTTTTAGCTGTACGATTAGTGTCCAAATGTACAGTACAATGAAAACACTTTTCTCTAATAGAGCTCAAAATAGAAGGCAGGCTGGAAATATGGCCCTGATAACAATTAGGTTTTAAATCCAAAGAGCTTTTATTTAGACCCCTTAAAACATGTACAAACAGTCATTCTCTTTTTCTTTTTGTCTCTTCCTTAAGAAAGGTCCATATCAACTTGTTCACTATGTCAGGTTGATCCTGCTGGAGCCAATGACTGGCTTCGGACAAAATCGTTAATCTGAAATGATTTTTAACATAAATCCTTGTATTTTCTGCCATCTCAACTTCCATAAACGCATCTCTTTCTCCCCATAACAGCAGGGTTGGCATGATGACTTCATGGTGCTGCAGAGGTAGGCAGCTTTAAAAATAAAACACGTTAGTTAAGTCTTATTTTAATAAAAAATCACCAAGACATATTTCATTCAACAGAGCTTTTGAAACCAATGCAATGAATCTCATTGTAAACTTTCCAGGTTCCACAATATCTTCTACAATAACAAAAACCCCTGTGACTCCAAGTTCTACCAAAATGACCTACTTAAACTTTCAGTATTCTTTTTTAATTTTTTCTTAATGCAGTTATTTAAAATTGAATATTTTATAAATATTACCTCATATTAGAGACATTACAAAAGATGCAAGTAGCTAGAATGAAAAACTTTTTAGCATTAACTCAGAATTTATTCCAGCACATTTCAAAGATACTAAAAAATTTAACTCAGCTTGAATTGCCTATTTTTAGCCACATACAGTGACAGACCAGCTGTGACAATTCAAAACAGATTTCATCTGATCAGATACAAATCTTTATTAAATTAATGCAAAACCAGGATTATTTTAAACCAGTAATGTATAAAAAAATTCCTAAATAAACTTTTATGACATATGTAAGTACTGGTTTTAAACTTAGGAGTTAGTTAAGAGACTGTGCTCTGTAAAAAAAGCAAGACAAAGAAGGTGACGTCTTAGTTTAAAGTAAGACAAAGAAATTGAGACTTTGAAGACATTCTTCCTCTCTACTTACATGTGAAGTCAAGAAATGTTAATAAAAGATCACTTCAGATAATAATTTCATTTTGATCAATGAATTACAAGATTTCTTAAAATGGCATTTTTTACCAGTGCATTTAAATCTCATTTTACAAACAGCCTGGCCTCACCCAGTGAACCGCAGCTTATTCATAGTACCAATTTTAATAATTGATAATCTGATGATCTGATTCAGTGCATTTACACTAATCTCTTCACCTTTTAATCTGGTATCCTGGATCTCTTCACTATTAACATGTGTGTTTCTTCCGTTCAGTAGAGTTTACTGTTTTGTGCCTTGCTGGATTTATATCTTCACTTAGGTAAACTCTATCAGGCTTTTTACAGGCTTTGTTAGTCACTTTTCATTGCCAATGAACTACACTATATTTCTCTTTAGTCTGAAATATGGGAAATTATATCATGCCTGAAGTTTCTAGAAATTGTCTTTAATAATGATTAATGGACAGATTTCACATTTAGAAAGAGAAGTTCCATTCGTGAAATGCTAACGTCTTTGAAAAACAGACTCAGACCTTCATACAGCATTGTTGTACAGCTTTTCTGTAAACAGTGAAGTACTTCTTAAATGTGCTAAGAGAACTAATCCCATTTTCTAAACAAATGGCATATCAGAAGAAATTCAAGTTCCAGCTTCTTACCTATCTCTCTTAACTAAGCATGATAGAAAAACTTTATGGATTTATTCTCAGAGTGTTTGTATTTAATATATAGTGAAGGGAATGACTACTGTGCTATTTATGAAAAGATGTATTGGTGAAGGGTGGAAGTAGGTTATTTCAGTCACCTCTTTGGAAATAACATTTCAGAAAAATTAGGCTCTGAGGAATGAAACTCCAAGTGGATAGTTATGAGTTGGCGACCTTTAACATGTGGGTCACCAGTATCAGCCCACTGGGTGTTATGGTGAATACAACTCAATGGCATCCAACTGCTGCTTAATGACTTAGATGAGAGAAAGGGAAAATTCCAATCCAGTTTCCCTATTTAACGATTCCCATCCCGTAAGGCGTGACCATCAGTACTGATGACAAGAACAGAATGACTGATCTTTTCATTCCAGTCCAAAGCCTGCTGCATTGTGCCTGATAGCACCTAGGTAAGATTCTCTGAATTCAGTGCAGGGGTACTTGCATTAGAAGACTAAAGCAAACAATGCACAAATGTACACACAAAACACACGGAGGAATTAACAGCGGTGAGGATACTTTCTGACTTATAACTGATACCACACTTTCCTTTTGAGTCTGAAAAGACGTGAAACAACTCTTCTACTTGTCCCATGTGACTCGCAGAGCGATTCAGCTGTCACGGCACGTCCCTGCTGCAGTCAGAGCAGCATCTGGCTGATGTGCACACGCAGCCAAGCGAGGTGCTGCGGCGATGGAACGAGCTCCCCGTCAGCCCTGCCCGGGGCTCCTGCAGAGCAGCTGGGAGCTGCTGGGCAGCCCCTGGCCCTGGGACAGCCCCTGGCCCTGGGACAGCCCCTGGCGCTGGGACAGCCCAGCTGTGTCATCGGCTGCTCCCTGCACAGCTTTAAATGAGTGTACTGCCACCAGCACAGCCACCTCATCTATTCCCCACTGTCAGCCGTGCTTGGGTTGGCTTTCTGTTTTCTCATCCTGTACAAGACAGCACCTAGCTCAGATCCCTGTTTTCCTCACAGTGTTTTCCCTGCTGATTGCTGTCCTCACAGTGACAGCATGGATGGCACAGAAAGGGCAATAAAAGCGGCAGTAAATTTGGACCGTGAAAAATGAAAAGTTAACCTACTTCAAACATCTACTGCCCAAGTTTAGAGAAAGCAGGGAATTGTCCTTTTAAAGGGTATTGGGAAGCTGGTCTTTTGCTAGAGAAGCATGCAGGACATTTATCACTGCTGAAGACTGGAGACACTAAAGGAAAAACAAGTTCAGTGGCACTCTTCTTGATACAATCCTACAAGTTAGTGCTATAAGTAGAATATATGCAGAGTTAACACTTCTGGCCCTGTTTTTGGTAGATAGGGGGGGTGTCAGTCTGTAAGGTCAAGCCAATTCCTTTCAGTAAAGTTAAAATCATTAGAAAACTGTTCGATAAAATAAAATAAATACCAACCTTGCAAAAATATTTCCTATTATGATGCTATCTCTGTTTTACTCTATGAAGTGAGTCTGCTAAAACCAATAAAGGAACAAAAAAACCCCAAACCCAAACCAAGGCAGGTTTAGGCTTAGTTATAAAAGTTACCTCTCCCACCTTTCTGAAAAAAAGAAATAGCCTAAACACAATAGAATTGTGCCAGACATGGTTTTGTAAAGTTACAAGTGAGGGTAACATTCTTGGACACCATATCATCTAGTAGTATTATATAATAATAACCCCATGATAGATACTATCACAATATGAATTGTAATGCAAATAATTAATTGATGTTAATTTAAAAGTATTATTTAGAGGTGGATTTTTGGGATTGCCATGGGGGCTGTGAATGAGGAAGGGTCTTTGCTTTATTAGATTTTGAAGCAAAGATTTTCCTTACGTGCACTCTGCTTGTTTTGCCATTTTGTGTGGACACTTCACAGAATACACCTGGGGTTTTTCCCCTGGTTCAGCAGCAGGAGAGGAGCTGCAGTAACACTTCTGGGCTCCATGGGACTCTCTAGAGTGTTTTCCTTTGGGAATATTATACTGACCTGAAAATAGTTCTGTAATGGTTAATGGGTCCTGTTAATGCTCCAGGTTGTGAAAAGACATAGAGATAAGCTTCAATATCTTCTGCAGTTAATCTGCAGCCTTTCCTTCCAATTCCAGTGGCCTGGCTGGTAAATAAACTTTTCAGAACCTACAAAAGCAAGAAGAAAAAGATATTATGTAAGATAGCTGGAAAATGTGACTTCTCTCCTTCAACAGGACACATCTTTCTAAAACCTGTTTATGCACATTTATAAATCTATTTATGTTCAAAGTACAATGAATGGTTCAAGTGAGTTTTCAGAAATCTATGTGTAAATCAAGTACAGAGAAATACCAGTATTACAAAATTACTGCATCCTGACCCGCTACCTGTGACAGGCAAGGCAAGGGCAGGCACACAGGTTTTTTTGGGATGGACCCCAGCAGGTGACAGGGCAGGAGGGAGGATGGTTCATGACCTCCCAGCTGGCTGTGCCCTGTGTGTGCAGCACTGGGAGCTCTGCACAGGGCTGTTGGAGTGTAGGAGGGTGTACCTGCATCATCCTTTTCTATCTGCTCCTACCTATGTAAGGTTATACAAAGCGTTGGCCTTGGCTTCTCAGGCAGAACGAATCACCTGGTGGAATGCAGTGCCCAGACTCCCACACTGCCTGCCCTGCAGCAGGCTCTGAGAGGGAAGAGGATGTCCCATGCACACAGGAGCTGCAGAGAAGTCAGCAGGAATTCTCCAAGCACCGACTGTGTCCCGCTGGTATGGGCACAAGTAAAACTAGCTGACTCTCTAGAGGGGCTAATGCAGTGCTGGAGGCTAAAAGTACATCCCTCAGCACCTCCCAGAAATGCAGAAGTAAGAGATAATCTCAGAGACTCTATGCACTTGTATGCTAATTTACATAAAGCTTAAGAAGAAAAATAAGAAAGCTCCGTATTTTTTCCAGTAATTTTGACTACATCAGAAGGGATCAATGTAGGTGGCAATTCTTCCATTACTCACAGTTAGATATATAAACAAGAGCATTCATTTTGCTCACCTTGAAATCATTTAGTGTAAACATGAATTCAGGAAACCATGGCATTTGGAAAAAGAAGTAGTAACCAGATTTAATCAATTGTGATGGATGTCGTAGAATGTATTCTGAAACAAAAATGTCCATGAATTAAAAATGAAAACTGATGGCTCAAACAAAATTACTATTAATATTACTATTTTTTAAACTTAAAGGAATGTTTTAAAAATATTACATTAAAGTATGCTGTGTGACAAAAGATGATTATTGTTTCAGGAGTAAATATATGATGGGGCCATTAAAAGATACTATTAAAATAAATGTTAGTACAAGCAGCCAGCAAAACAAAAGTCTGCCAAAGATTAGGCGAGGACAGCAACACTGGAGAGTTTAATCGCATGGTAGGTTTTCACTTAGAGATCTATTTGTGTAGTTAGTCCAAAGCATTTTTCCCCAGATATGGAATAAAAGGCATATATGGGTATTTCTCTCATCAATTATGTGATGCACAGAAATCTGTGGATGATGATCCACTGACATTCTAAAGACTGCAACACTCCTGTTCATAGAAGTGTAGAATTTTTCTAACAGTGTCTTTTTGGCAATTTCAAGAACTGTAATCGAGGTTACACAGAGTCACTTTTTAAAGATTTTTACAGTCATTTTTAAAGACATAGGAGCATATATAGCAAAAGAAAATCATATATAACAAACTTGCACTGACTGTTATTTTTTGTAATTGTAATCTGTGTCTCCAGTGAGTTTCAAGAGCCAACACTGACATTCAAACACCTAACTTCCTCAAAGCAAGCACACAATGTGTACAGGTACTAGGAAGTCTAGAACTTTTCCTTTACAGTGCAAATTCAGGAATGTAAAAACTGCATTCCCAACACCGGACATATCTCTGAAATATTAATTCTGACAGTGAATAAAAATGGGTTTTAAGCCAACATAAATTGAAGTGTTAGCTATCTTCTAAACTTTCATATCTTATACATTCTGAAATTGCATTACCCATTATATTTTTCCTGATGGACCATTATCAGCACTAATCACTTTACTTTTCTGTACTATTTACAAACTGTGTATTTTCTTTTAATCCACAGTAGAATAAATCTGATGTAAGGAGAATTTGTCAAGCTACAGAACAGATTTTGTAGTTCAACAAATATGCAAACAAACACTATAATAAAATGCAATTGTCTTCTCTACAGCCTTGCTCCTGCTCTCAGTGAAAACACTGCAAAAAAGCTCCTGCTTGCTTGCGTGGTGAACAGACCTCTCCATGGGTAAGTGTGGATGAACCACCGGGCAAAATGTTCGTTTAGTGTCTTAGAAGGGTGCCCAAGAGCACTGTGAGAGCAACAAACGTGGATGGTGTGGCTGATCCCACGGTGTAAGGTCAGATTTACATTCCATTGAAATGAAAATTAAAGCTGCTCTGAATATTCTTAGCTATTTATGGGGAAGTGGGGTGACTTTTTATATGCAGATAGGGTAAGGCCAGCAATTGAAAAAATTAAAATTAGTGAGATAGTACTTTCCTTTTCATTACTGAATGTTGATATAATTCCTATGAAATGTTTTGTAATTCTGGCTGGTAGACAAACTCAACTCTATCACACAACAAATAGCAAAACAAGTCCTGTTTCAGCAAAATACTGGTATATTTCTGAGCATCTAGTAAGTAGCCTGGAAAGACTTCTTCCAATGAATATTGCACCAGATCATAAATTGTCACTTGTCACCTAAATCAGAATGTAATTCTAATGTCTGATTCACATTCATACAAAGGCAGGCTTATGCAGATTTAATAATGCAGTGTGGCCATTACCGAAGTGTAATACAATATACATCCCTCTTCGGGAATTTTATCCTGATAAAGTGGAACAAAACAGATTCATGTGTATGAAAATTATGTTTGTGGACCCTCAAGGATTAAAAAAAACATCTCTAACTTTTTTTGCAAGCATTCCCACTTCCTACAATAAATTTATTTTCAGAAGTCAAATAAACACTTGATGTCTTACTGCTCCATCAAATACAGTCCAGACTGTGAGAGCCATGGAGTACTGGCAGCTCATCTCCTGAGGCAGGCTGTTGGTTCTCAAAGCAAACACAAATCATGACCAAAATGCAGATACTTTTGATTAACAAAGACTACTGTAAAACTTACCTGTAAATACAGAAGGATGAGGGAAATTAACCACAATCAGCTTAGTCACCATCTCAGGGTAACATATGGCCACTAACCAAGCGATCATTCCTCCCCAGTCATGGCCAATCAACACACACTTGTTGTACCCTACCACATAAACACAGATAGATGCTTTGATTTCAAAGGAATTAGTATCCACAGAAATTATCACATACAATAAAATCATTATTGGACTAAACAGGTGGTTCGGCACATTTAATAATGTAACTTTAATACTGCACTGCTTCCATTACTAATGGTCAGGAAAAATAGGGCACTGTTATAGTTCAAAAATCTACAAATACTTCAAATTCTTTAATTTGACTTCATTGAACTTTAACTATCCTATCTCCATGTCACCTTAAAGTTCACATCTTGGCCAGTGCAGGGTCAGATAGTTCAGTCTGCAGTCATTATAACACACATACATTTGCCATATTTAGGGAGTTTGGAATTTGAAACTGCAGACAAGAAGACTGAGCAATCTCCTGAGCACCTCCAGAACAAAATTAATCCTAATGAATTTCTCTGAATATGAGAGGTTGTCTAAGCACTCAATGCTATCCTTTTGCAAAAAGTGGGCATTACATTTAATAGCCATATATATAGTGTGTGTAAACACTGCCATTTATATACTTAGGAGGCCCGTAGCTTTTCTCCATCAGCTGTTTTGTTGGCAATTTTTTAAGTTCTGGACACTCACATATTTATTCTTCATCAATAAAAATTGTATTTCAGCAGCAATAGAAGGAGCATGGGCAGGATAGTAACCAAGTGTTTTGAAAGCTTTACTACTCCTTCTTTAACCACTGCTGGAAAACAAAATACTATAGTGTCAGATACCATCACCCTCCTCATTGAGGACTGGAATGTTGAACACACAGACTACAAATGATACGTAGAAAAACCAAGATGTTTAGAATTCTGACATAAATTTGAACACAGTTGTCAAAGAACATTATAAACCCTTTTGGATAGAAATCTTTTGGGACACTTTTGATGTAATCAAGTCCTCCAAAAGAATTTAACTTGGGATTAGGACAAACAAAGATAACAAGGCTCTGAAGTGCTTTTTCCAAAAAAATTTAAATCCCTCTGAAATTGAATTATGCTGAGAGCACTTCTCAAGCATAACCATGGCATTACCATGGAGATTAACACAACCAGCAAAGGCTGGAAAATGTCAACACTGTGTGAGCACTGCCTGCCCAATCTTTTGCCAATACTCAAACATCACAAGCAAAGTAAATCCCAAATTCAAATCTCAGAACTTGAATCACTGCTTTATTATTTCTTTATATGAAATGCAGTAAGTTGCTTTACTATTTCTAGAGTATCCAGGGAATTAAAATGATTCAGAGAATGACAATCTAATCACTTGTGTTGCTCTTGGTATGGAAGGGAAATGCCCTTCACCAGGGGTTACAATTTATCACCCAAACAGGGACACTTCAAACTGAACTGGAGAGGCAAATTTTGCACTTCAACTCTAGACCTTTGCACTGTGTATTTGCCACAGAGAGCAGCGTGTCCCTCATTCTCTCTTCTGCTCTCACTGCTGAGTAAAACAGAGTGATTCAGCTCTTCAGAATGGACTGTTGTGCAGGAGTAGTATTTTCAGAGGGCTTTCTTTTTTTTTTTTTCCAATACAGCAGATGTACTCTCATCATCTCTGTAAAGCCCACTATATTTATTATGTCTTGTTTGTGTAAGAAGAATGTAATCTGATATAAATTTCTTAGTCTGCAAGTGCTTTAAGACTCTAACGGAAAATATTATCCACTAAGTGCAAGTGGTTAGGAGGAAAGACTTCTTAGGGAAAAAGACGATAGGTTTGTACTGCTGGATTTTACAGCACACAGGAATTTTCTTTTCAAAACTCATGATGGAAAAATTATCTTTACATATTGCTTATACTGACATACACATTGTAATTAGAAAACAAACCTTTCTCATTTATAATTGTCCAAAAATATTAGTATCCTTAGATTTTTATCTACACCCCTCTGTAATGCATATATATATATATATATATATAAAAATATAAAACAGTGCTAGATATTTATGTGGGATTCTTTTCCTAGAAAATCAAATCATTTATGAGTCAAGTAGGTTTTTCTTCTACTAACGCACCTAGAGATTCCAAAATATCCTTTATGTCTGCTATCAGGCAATCTAACTTGTAATTTTCTTTGTGAGGAGGAGCATCTGTTTCTCCATAACCTCTCAAATCCAGGGCCACCACTCGATATTCACTTTTAAATTCCCGCAATTGATGGCGCCAAGAATACCTAACAAAGGGGAAAAAAAGTTGGAGTTACAAGGTCAAGCAGTATGATACAAAAAATGCACTCAATGTTTTTGCACGCAAATATTTGAGGGTAAACTAGCATGGCTTTGTTTGCTATGAGGATCTTTTTTCTTTCTGTGCTGTGCTGATGGTCCTTTGTGGCTGCAGTAGTTTTGTGCTCGCTTCTTGAATTTCCCAGTAACAAAGTGCAGCTGCCAGAAAGGGGGCATGGCCAGAGCCAGGGTTTTTCAACAATTCCTGGAGTCTGGCACAGTCCCTTTGCTGCAAAGGAAGCAGGCATAAACCAGAGCACTGGGAGGGGTATTCTGTTTTATCCTTGGAGCCATAGTAGCATCAAAAAAGTAAGGTCTGAAAAGCTTTCTCTTCTCCATGGCAGCCATATTTTGCATGTTTTTTCTATTCAGAAAAAGAATGTCAGATAATTCATACACTAAATAAATCAAAGAAAGAAATCCAGTTAATAACAAATGATCTTGATGAAGTTTATAGGATTTATCCTGTGTACACTTTCATCTGTGTCTCTGCACCAGAACTGTTGCAGAGCAAGCTCTCTCAGTGTGTTGGTACTAGACAAAATATTTCATCCTTGTGTTTCCATGGAAAAGAGTGATAGCATTACATACATCAAAAGGCATACAAAGACAAGAACTCAGGCAAAGGCCTGGGCTATTCCTCACTCTGTAACTGCATGTAGTGACTAGATGTGTGTTATGAAGGAAAAATAAAAAGAAAATGGTGGGTCTTATCCTGCAAGAACTACCTGCCCTTCAGCTGTTATTGAAACCAAATAAATTTCAGGATAGCCAGTATCAAGACAGACATGGCCTTACCTTACTCTGTAACAAAAAGATCTATGAAAACATGATCCTTCTGGACATACATAACAGTGACTGTGCTAGGATCTAGCTCTTCTGCTTATTTCAACAGTTTCAGATAAAGGATATATAACATTTGGATCATCGGTGGTTGTAAGAGCGAGGCACAGAATTCTACCTTAATCCAAACAGTGTCTGTATAAGACCATGGGATCTTCTACTTTACCTTTGCCTCCAGCCTTTTAGAACATAAATAGTGTTACAGGAATACTCAGTGATACAGATCTGTATTCATACAAACAAAACAGTCAGAACATTTTCATTTCAGTGCTATATAATGCTAAGACAAGGTTTAGCTGAGATCCCCAGGATGAATTTTTTAAAGGTGTTATATAATGACTTGGAAGCTGAATTTGCCATGGTAACTGTTGCAGCTATTCTATATACTTCAGTAAGAAGAGAGAACCAGGCCCATAAATAAATAAATCAACTATTTTTGTTTTCAGAAAACATCTACAAGCTATTCTCATCCTCTGTTTTCACAACAATCCATCAATCTCCAAATATCTGACCCATCAAATGGGTCGGTTTTATATTCAAAGAAGCTCTTTTATCCTGTATGATATATAATTATTGGACAACTGCTTTGCAAGCAGAATTTGGAAATTGAGTTGTGAATGCCTCCATGTTCATGAGGTTGAATCTATTTTGAGACTTTCTGATCACATTCTTTCTAAAAGGCAAGTAGTATAAAATGTGGCGGCTCACACACAACTTTTAAGTACTCAGCTGCCTCAACACATTATGCCCAATTTCAAGTATTTTATTATTGACCTTCCACAATCTATTTATTTTCAAATTCTCATACATCTAAAACACTCATTGGCTCTGGTGCTTTGCATTCTTTAGTGATCTGTCACCCTCAGACATTCTCTATCACTCTTAGTGGTCAGTATTGTCTGGTTGTATTTGTCCTATTTATAACCTTGAGACATTTGAAGGCAGAGAATTTAAAATTAAGAACTGTAATTGTGATAATATCCTTTTTGTTTTCCTAGACAAACAATACAAATTTGATGCTGCTTTACACCTCTCTTAAACTGTGGTTATTGTATCTTGTGCTCTCAGAACAATCACTACTCCTGAATGAAAAATGATTCACTGAGTAAATGAACAACCTAACACAAATATTGCTAAAATGACTGGTTTACAGACTATTAGCATGTAGTGTTCTTTTTAAAAACGGTGATAGAAACTGTGCCATGGGTGGTCCCAGTGACCTACATAACAGGTTTTTTTTATTCATGCCTTTTGAATGGTCAGACAATACAATCTCGTAGCTACCACTTATAGCATGACTCGCTATTCTAAACTGTAAGAATGACTTTCTGCTTTTTAAAAATAATACACCTGATCTCAGTAGAATATGTATATAAAATGCTAATTTCTCCATCACTATTCCTCCATAGGGAAAATCAGCTGTAATCTCATTGCCTGTGTTAGAATATGCTTTATGCAAGATATGCATAATGTTTGAATAGAATATTCACTGGCCCATCTAACTGTCCTTTCAATCAAAGTTTACAGCTTTATTACTTTTAGACAGCAATTTATTACTAGAATAATGTCCTTCTTTGAAAACGTAACACAAATGTGACTGTCCCATCACCCTCAAGGGCATCAGTACCTAGGGGAAATTGCTGAGGGAGGAGAACTGATCTCTCTTCTACTTGGGTCAGTTTAGAATGGTATGACCTGAGTACAGATTGAAAGATCCCAGTTCCAGCAGTGGCCTCTAGGCCCACAGCTGCGTTTGGAAAGGAAAAGGATCATTTATTTACCTTGCTGAATTACTGGCATTAGTACTTCCCTTATTCCCTTACTGCTTTTTCCATGCAAGTTCTGTAAGCCATGCTTCACTAGTTAAACCTGACAATGACAGCCTGAGCAATTTGGTTAAATCATTGGACACATGACTGCTTTTCATAGTTACAAACAAACATTTAGGATTGGGTTTGATTCATCATTCATCTTGTGATGAACTAATAATAGAACCTTTTTCCCTGAGTAGCATTCTGAAATTAGGCTGCACAATAGCCTATAGAACTCATAGTTCTTCCCCTCCCGCAGTTAAAAATTAATGTATAGTATTTTTAATAAATGGAGCAATCCAGATTGCACTTAACATATAATGGATCCTAATTTTAACACCGTCTGCTATAATTCATAACTTTAGCCTTATAGTACAAGTACTATCCAAACAGGAAATTTGTCTAAAATTAGCAGTTCCTTCACAAAGTTTGCAGGAAAGGGTACATACCTGAGGAAAAATGGATTGACAGTACAAAAAAGATGGTTAGTTTGTGTTAGTCTGAAGGATTTTTTTTGCAGATGCTGCAGTTAAAAAAAAGTTTCAATGGTTCGTTGCCTACTGAAACTTCATGCCATTAGTATTCATAAAAACATATACGGGATCACACTGGGGATATATAAGCAGAGATGTTTGTCCTTGGATATCTTATGCAGCCTCTTTTATAATAGAAAATGGTGAAGGGAGTTTTACCAGAATTCTGGAAAGCCATGAAGCAGCAACATGAGTGGTTTGCCCCTTTCTCCAGCAGCCACATAGTGGAATCGTAACCCTGAATCCTAGAATAAGAGAAAAAGAAATGTGTTTATCGCTGCAAAGAACTGCTGTTTTGGGATTTGAGAATGATGACGGTTTCAGACCACATTCTAAGAAACAATATATTGCACCTAAAACCCCATCAAATTATCAGTTTTGAAGCTGAAGCCTTCTGTACTTCTGAGATCAGGTATCTGCTACACCCTGGCAATGCTGAGTATCCCACACCCTGCACAGCCCCCACGGCTTCTTCCAGGAAGGACCATCCCCAGCACCTGCCAGGCCGTGTGCCTGTGGGCCACAGACTCTCCTGACAGAGCAGTGCCTGGAACAGCCAGGGGAAATGCAGGAGATTGCCACAGCAAGCACACTGCTGTCACACACACACCAGTCATGTGCTTCATAGAAAGACTTTAAAATGCAGTATACTTTAAATGCACTTCCAAGCTTTCAGTTAGCTGGTAAGATTATGCAACTATTTAAAACCGTCACATTGCATTCTGGCACGATGAAGGACCACGTGGATTCTTAGCAACCAAAAGCAATCAAAATTAAGTAACTAGAAAGCAGGGCATTATTGCTAGTTTTTATCATTCTAGGTTTCAGACTCACTTCAGAAAATTAAGCTTTAATGTTATAATCTTCTTTCTGCCTTGTCAATAGTCAGTTTCTGATGCATCTTTTAAGAAAATGGGTCTTACGAGAATTACAAGCAGGCAACTTATTGTAGAAGCTGAACACTGAAATGCCATTGAAGTGAATGGATGTGCACAAGCTTACACTGACTGAAGGTCAAATCCAGTAGAATTTCAATAAACTGTGATTATGATCCAGAGGTTTTACTGAATTCTGACACAGAAGTGCATACGGAAGTTGGGAGTTAGCTCACAAAATACTGCTTAGAAGTCACGTGAAAGAAACTACAGGAAGAAGGGTTGTACAGCTCCTGAACAAATGTCAAAGCCTGCACTGTCTCTGCTATTTCAAAGAAGAAAGCAAAACTCATTGCCTTTGCTGCACATCAAGAGCTAATATCAGGGCAAGGACCACAAATACTTATGAAAAGGTTTTCTTGCCAAAGATGCTTCAAATGCTCTGAGATATCTTGACACTCATGAGTCACTAATGAGCGGCAAACCCATTAATTTATAATCTCATTCTTGAAAGGGCTCTGAAGAGGGAACTGTTTGAATTTTTTATACTTGCTCTGGATACAATAGGGACTTTTTCTCAGTTTTGCCCCTAATTACACTGATACTTTACCTCTGGGATGCCAATGAACTTGAAGTACCAAGAGGTAAAAGTAAATTCCTAGTAAATTTTGGGGCCATTACATCCTCTGTATCATTCTTCAAAGTCACTCTGCCGTTGATCCTTTTATATTTTTTATTATAAAATTATATTTAAATATAATTTTATAATAAAAAATAGAAACATATTTAATAGATATATTTTTAATATTTTATTTTATATAAAAACCCTAGAAGTTTCTCAGTCTCCTTCCACAGTTTCTCAATTAGTGAGTAATGGGTAAGTCCTCCTCCATGCTGCTTCTTTCAGTCAGCATCCTCTTGGGATTTACCCTCCATGTTTTTTATTTTAATCTATTTGTCGCTTTTAAGGAACTTCCCTTTACTCCTGAAAATTCCATCCCCACTTGTACGGCAGCAGTTTAAATATCACATGGCCCAAACTAAGCCCATCCTCGACTTTTTCAGTTGCTGCTGTTCCCTTTTTTTCCGCTCCCCAGAACAGACAGAGGATGTTGCCAACGTTTCCAACACTGACTGTTTTATTGAAATCTGAATGGATTTGTAGGATATATGTGTTTGGAAGGAAATCCATTAGCCTGCCGTTATCCAACAGCAAGAGTTTCTTGCTTCCTGAATTGAGTGATCAGCTGTCATATTGACAGCAATTCGATTTGCCCCCAGATGCTCTTCTATTACCGTCATACCCCTCTCATCTCCCCAGCAGCCTGTTCATTTACTGCTTTGTGCTACAGGAAAAGAACATGTCATATGAGTGAAAAAGCCCACACATGCCTCCTAATGATGTTAGCAAAAGAAAACAAGCAAATCATGACAAGCTGAGGCTCACTAATTTATATTAGTACTGCCTGGCACAAAATCATCTGCACAGAACCCTAGGAACAGAGATCTTCGTGCTTATTTTATGAAAAATAGCACTTGACAAAACTTGCTGTGCATTCTCTGCTCACCTATAACTGCAAAAGAAACGTAGCTAATACAACTTCATTTAGAGCATTCAGTAAAGGAGCAAATCGCAGCTAGAGACCTGAGACAAGTACAGAAATTGGCTGGTGCCCTAAACTGTACAACCCGAGGGACAGCAATTAGCTTCTCGCTCTGTTTTCCCTGTAACAGTGATGCACGAAACGAGCTCCCCTGTGCAGCTGGGCAGACCGTAAACAGCAGAGAGCAGAGGCGGCGCAGGGAGCGGCGGACTGCGGGAGAGCCGGGCCCGACGAGCCCCTCACCGCCCAGCCGGGGCTCCGCACCTGGGCCGGGCCGGGGGGACACCGCGACCTCCCGGCCTGGGCCCCGCAGCCGGGCCGGGCACGGCAGCGCTCCGGGGCAGGGCAGGCAGGGGCTGCCTGCGCGCAGCTGTGCGGGCAGGGGTGCCACGCACAGCAGACAGCAGGGCGGGCAGGGGTGCCACGCACAGCGCACCGTGCACAGCAGGGCGGGCAGGCAGGGATACCATGCACAGCAGGGCAGGCAGGCAGCGGTGCCATGCACAGCAGGGCAGGCAGGGGTGCCAGGCACAGCAGGGCAGGCAGGCAGGGATACCATGCACAGCAGGGCAGGCAGGCAGGGATGCCATGCACAGCAGGACAGGCAGGCAGGGGTGCCATGCACAGCAGGGCAGGCAGGGATGCCATGCACAGCAGGGCAGGCAGGCAGCGGTGCCATGCACAGCAGGGCAGGCAGGGATGCCATGCACAGCAGGACAGGCAGGCAGGGGTGCCATGCACAGCAGGGCAGGCAGGGATGCCATGCACAGCAGGGCAGGCAGGCAGCGGTGCCATGCACAGCAGGGCAGGCAGGGATGCCATGCACAGCAGG
>VYZR01013209.1:11430-24586 GCA_013400675.1 Oxylabes madagascariensis
TTTTTTTTTTTTTTTTTTTTTTTTAATGTCATCCTTTTTATTTGCTATTGCATTACATCCTGTCCTTTTACCTTTCATGGCTCTTTGAGGACATCTATTAAGATATTGCCAGATATTTTTTTAAATGTCCCCAAACCAACTGAATTTGATTCAGTTGCCCACACAGGCATCTGGTGTGGTCTGAGCTATCCTAAGGTGTTCTAAGGTTAAAAATCTGACTTGAAAGAACGTTTTGAAACTCCTCCCCTACTTGTCTCCTTTTGTCTCCTGGTGGATGAGTCTCAGGGTTTCTTAAGACCTACACATGGGGCTTCCAGATGTGGGTGAGACCCTACTGGAGATCAAAGACATTCTGGACCAGCTGCAGGATACTTGGAAAGGTACCTGAGGGCATTTTGTATCACACCAGATGCTTGCACGTGGGCAACAAATCAAGCCAAACAGATTCCTTTTCTTCCTTGCATTTTTTTCTTTTTGGCTGATGAATTATAGTAGACTATGAGGCTTTTTGAGTAATTATATCTGACATAAAATTCATCTAAGGTTTTCTGTTCCTGCAGAATAGTGTGATCCAGACTTGTATAAAATCAGGCTAGCAGAATACATGTATTCTCCTCCTGCAGTCACCTCAGGCCTGGAAGCAGCAGAAATTAGTGTTGCTGCCTTACCTACAGCAAGAAAAAGGAAGGCTGATGTTACAAGGAAAACCCCATCAGCCTCCAGCTGTGGAGGCACCAGGTAGAGACAAGGCTGTGTGAGGGGACTGATCATCTCTGCCAAGTGCCAGGACTCTGCATTTAATTATTTTTTGCAGGAGAAAAGAAATGAGACTTGCAATTAAGAATGGGATAAAGCCAGGGAAGGGAGTGATAGAGAGAGGTGGTTTGTTCATTTACAGAATCATTAATAATTCCACAGTAAGCATTTTTAGTACATTGTGGGTTTTTGTTTGGTTTTGTTTGTTTTTTTTTCCATTGAAACATTTATAGAGCTTACCTGCAATTAGAACCAACAAACTTCCATCATTGGTAGAAACACTTCCAACATTGGTAGTAACATCAGCCCTGCAATAAAAGCCTGTCCTAGACAGCAGTTCAGGGTGTTCAGGCTTCAGAGTTGTGTCCTCCCTGACTGAGGATCAGGACCAATCTGACTTTCAGTTAGTCTGGATGCAAAGTAAGAACTTTTCTCCTCCTGTTTCCACATTCCCCCTTCAGCATGAGTTAACCTTGCAAATGCAATTATTAAGAAAATCAATTTTTTAAATGTTTTGCCCCTTGGCTTTGTTTTCATTCCTGCAGCTGTTTTCATTCCTGAATAACTAGCAGCTACTTCGCCAAACCACCTGTATCTCTATCATTGCTGCAAAATCAACAGAGATTATGAACGTACATTATAAACCATAAATTCCTGGATACTTGCCTCTGCTTATACCAACAAATTTAATTTTTCTTCTTCATTTTAGCTGTTTACTGTTCTTTATTAGATGCTTGAATTTATTCCCTGGAAATGTTCTGGTGCTTGCAGTGCTAAACTGCTGCAGTGCTGAAGGAAGGAAAAAATGGGCAGCCCAAAACTTGCACACTGTGCTTTTTACACAAAATTCACTGTTCTGTTTAGTGAACCAACACAGATAAGAATATTTTGTCATAGATAAGGGTTCTGGTTATTTTTCTAGCATTTATATTCAAAGGTACTCCTAAGGAGAACACTTCAGTAGTTAACCTAACTGGCCTGTGTGTACCCCTGACCTCTGCAATTAAATGGAGCTGAACCAGAAGTTAGACCAGAAGTTAAAATATTACTGTCATTGTTGTGAAAACTTCAGCATATTATCAAATAAATTTTTCATAAAAATGCAGAAACCTATTGTTGAGTTGAGATTTTAACTAACTGGAACTGCACAAATTTTTTAACCTTTTTTTTTTTTCTTTCCATTTTGATTGAAAATACCAAAAGCCGTTGTGAAGAGAATGTTTTAGCTTTCACTTACAGGGTTACTTAGAGGGGTTCTCTTTTAGCATATGCAAATGATGGTGTAAAGATAAAACCGCATCATTTAATAAAGTGATACTAAATGTGACACTAAGTGTGTAAATCACTCTGTTCTCATATATGTGGTCATGAAATCAAACCTGTTATGTTCTGATGTAAAATAGCAAAAAT
Organism: Oxylabes madagascariensis; assembly: GCA_013400675.1. Classification (NCBI taxonomy): domain Eukaryota; kingdom Metazoa; phylum Chordata; class Aves; order Passeriformes; family Timaliidae; genus Oxylabes; species Oxylabes madagascariensis. The sequence goes on from VYZR01013209.1 coordinate 13,597, forward strand.
AATCCAGAAAATTAATGGTCATGCAAGTTTAAAAAAATAGTGATTTTTATTATTAATTACAAGTAAGCAAATAAATTGAGGGGTAAAGCCCCTTAAATGAAGGCATTCTTCTAGATCAAAAAGGAGTTAAAAGGCAAAATAACCCTCTTGTCTTCTGTCATGGGTTTGTGTATGCACAGAGATAGGGATTTGATAAGCACTTGGTTAACTTCTGCTGTAGCATCAGTTTAGATGAAAGTAATGATTGTGGCCTTAGAAGGCTGTGAATGGTACAGGCTGTGGCTGCAGTGAAGTGGCACTGTCAGATCCATAAAACACAACCTGCAATGAAGGAAAGTGGCTGAGCAGCTGTGGGCCTGGGATGCGAGGCCGCCCTGCAGGACAGGAATCCATCCCGCTGTGCTCCCCTGTGTGACCTGCGGGTCCTGCCAGGGCCAGCCCCAGAAAGGCACCTGCAGTCCTAAGCAGGGACTTAGGCCAGTAGATCTCACTAAGCTCTACCATTAAGACCCTTCTTACCTTGAGGACAACAGCCCTCCAGAACTAGCTCAGATTTTTACCCAAAATAGCCCCGAGCTCTTCTGCACATGCCCAGCCCTGGCAGCAGGAGAGCTCACATACAACGTCCAGGCTGGGGTCTGGCAACGACGCGTGCTGCTCCTCTGGCTGGAGAGGCTCAGCGTAGCACAAAGGCTGAGTGTGGAATTTTATAATCCAGCATCCCACAAAATGCAGCAGGGGTTAGTTCCGTCTTTGAAAATGCTGTGTGCGGGGGTGGGAGCAGGATACAGCAGATGGGGAACAGCCTGAGTACAATCCAGTGTCTGTTTAGTGAACCACTGAACAGTTTATGTAATACTGTAGGTGAGTTCCAGGTTTTGGCCAGGACCTACTTAAAATCTCCAGGACAGAGCCATGAACTTTCCAGGAATGTTTTAACCTGTGTCTTGGTTGTTGGAGGTTTTTTTAGTCTTTGCTGTATCTGCAGATACATACAAACAATGTAAGAATGAGGTGTTTTCATGCTGGAGAGAAATGTTAAAAAGATGCTGCCAATTTTAAGCTTTGGGGGAAAATGCTTTTATTTTAAAGAATAAAACTGCTTTAATATTTGAAAAGCTGTTCTGCTTTTCTACAGAATTTGCTGAAATACCTTTTCAATGTTTAAGAAATCATTTTAACTTTCTTCCAAATCTAGGGAGTGTGCAGCTTGGGCCGTGGAAGCTTATTAACAAAGGAGTTTGAAATGGGCTGTCTCTTCTTCAACTGCTCCAAGTGTTTGATCTTGTTGTATCAGCACCAGTCTGGTGCTGATAAAAGCTTGCTGTTGTGTAGCTGTAAGGAAAGTCAGCTGTCTTAAGAACAGCTTAACTTATTGGTCAGTTGGGCATCTGAAACTAGAAATTTTTGCTTGTGCATCCCAAGTTTTGGAATGCTGTCCTCTGAAATCTAACACTGCAGTCAGACAATTAGACCTGATACCAGGAAATTGTAGATCCAAATTAAATGGAGTCCTTGAAGTAGACCCTGAATATGGTATTCATGTGAAAACAGAGCTAAATTGTGCATGAGCAATAAGGCTCTTATACAATATGAAAAGGTGAAGGACTCCTTTCTTCCATCCTCGTTCACCACAGATGGTCTGGCTACACTGACTGGCTAAATGACTGAAGTTAGTGCGAAACATCCTGGCCCTATATGGAGGGGAGTATGGAGTGTTAAAGTGACAGCAGAATAAGGTGGCATGGCCTAAAGAACAGTGCCAGAACTGGACCTACAGAAGGAGGAAAGCTGTTGCTTCAACCTAGAGAATGAAGCAAGGGGATTCTCTTGTTGTAGTTAATGCATTTTGCAAAGCTCTTTACTTGTATAGTGTAAGACATAGTCCTATTCTTCAAGCACATCTTGTAAAAGTTATTGTGTATTGAAGCATAAGGATGTAGCAATCAAATGGAATTTGGAACGGTTTTTTTTGCTTTGGGCTGTAACAAGCTTTCAAGGCTGCTTGTTGATTGAACAGGCTGCTGCTATGAGGGGAGGAATTCAGGGACTGAACCCCACCTAGCTTGAGTCACTTGCTTTAGGCTTTTGGAAAGTCACCCTAGCCTCTCTAGAGTTAACAAAGACAGACATACCACCACAGATGAGCCATCTGAGGAGCACCAGGCTCTGGGGCTGCTCCTTAACCACCATACTACAGAGCCAGCCCGGGTGAGCAGCCAGGGCACAGCCTGCTGCACAGCCGTGTTGCAGAAGGACTACATTAATAGACAGGGTTGCTCAGAGTACCTACACAGGCAGTATAGAGTTGAACAGAATAATGAGTGTTGGTTCCTACACTGCCTTATTTCCTCTTTCTTTCTTGGGTCCACAGCACATTTAAAAATAAAAAGCTTTGTGTGAATAAACACTCTTTTGCAGCTATTACCATACTCAAAAGGTCTTTATTCATGCACACGACATTCCTCCAGAGAATGTTTTAGAACATGTTCTAAAAATTGTAAGTATTGGTCTTAATCATTCACAATTTTAAAATATTTTAGTCTAGTAACACAATATCTCTTCTTATATATGTGTGTGTCTTTAAGATCACTGAAACACGATGAATAATTTCTAATTGCTAGATATCCGGAACTAACAATCTCTTCTTATTTTTTAAAGTAACAATTACAATTAAAAGAGTTTTAAAAGTAAACAATAATGCTTAAAAGTACTAATAGTGAAGATAGTGATCTAGGAATCAACCTATCTAGAACAGACTTAGAAATAAAACAAATGTATGCTTGAAGACAGGCATTCTCAACTCCATGTGTGGCCACACATCATCCCTGTCCACCTCCCACACCGTACATTTCTGCTGGAGTTGTAAATAATCACTTTTTACCTTCAGAATTACTCACTAGTCTTTTCTCTGTCTTTCTGTCAAGATCAAGCCTGAAGGCTGGAAAGCCAATTGGAGATACAACTTCCTTGTCACAGCTGACTGCCACATTCATTCACTGGAGAGAGACTTTTCACAAGGGTGCACAGTGACAGGACAAGAGGAAAAGGGTTTAAGTTGCAAATGGGCACATTTAGATTGTGTATTAGGAAGGAATTCTTTACTGTGAGGGTGGTGAGGCACTGGAACAGGTTGTCCAGGTTCGGGATGTCTCTGGAAGTGTTCCAGGCCAGATTGGATGGGGCTTTGAGCAACCTGGTCTAGTGGGAAGTGTCCCTGTCTATGGCAAGGGGATTGGAATGAGATTGTTTTTAAGGTCCCTTCCAACCCAAACCATTCTGTGATTCTATGATTACCAGTTTGACACTGAATTCACAACCTGTATTTCTTCTACGTCCTGCCTTTCCCAGCACCTCTCCCATCTCCTCACTTTGACTTCACCTTCTCACTAACAAATCCAGAACCACATTGCAGAGATATTAGTATCTGCCAGCCTTTGTTTTGTCAGTAATACATGATTTTTAAATGAAAAAGTGGTAATTTCTCAACAAGCCATTTCTATGCAGCCAGGAGGAAGCAAAGGAGGAGCATGGCATCTGTGTATTACTCTTAATTTAGCTGGGGACTTAATTAGCAAATGTGTTTGTCAGACTTTCTGGTTTTTACATGTCTTTAAAAGAAATGACTGTGGTGATATGATTGACAAGGACTGCATAGAGAATGATGACTCCCTACTTAATTATGTGTAGTTTGCCAGCTGTGGCAACCATTTGAAAGGCTGCACTTCTGGCCAGAGATTATTAGCTTATATATACCAGGTTACATACTTTCATACAATCTATTGCTTAATGCTTTATCTCCCTTGAGGGCATTAGAGATATTAGGCAAAAACCTGGATTCACATCGAGGGATGATTTGCTTTAGGAAGCAAGATGTTTTTACAGTGAATAAGCATTATATGCATCATGTAAGGATCCAGCCAAGATTCTGGAAAGCAACAACTGAATCTGGGTACATTTCTAGAATTCTCAGTCTAAAGGATTTATTTTTCCAATGCAAGAGAACAGAAAATGTAATCTTTTAAAAAGACCTAACTTGCACACCAGAACCATTGCTTACCACACATGAACATTTGTGTTTGTATATGTGACTCTGATTTACTTTCCACTGAAAGATAAAACAAAATGGTTGGAAAATCTGAAGACAGGTGCTAGTGAGGGCACTAACCATATCACATGCAATCACACTGGTTTCCTGGACAGCTGAAATAACAGCAGCCTGGTTTAGTGCCTTGGACCAGTTTCTACTGGGTGACTGCACTTCACAGTAAAGCCTGCAATACATCTGTCATCAAAATTGACAGCACCTTAAATGTGATGCTGAATAACTACGGCAGGTGCTGAGAAAATCTCCACATCTGCCCAGGCTTGGTTTCACTTCTTGGAGAACCAGGGAGATGATGGTTTGAGTAACAGAATATTTCCACTATTAACAAACTGGACTAAGTTTTACAAGACCTGAATTAAACTTTCAGCTCAGCCCATGTAAAAGAGGAATAATGTTTTTGGTGTTTTGCTGATCCCTTTTATTGTCAGTATTTGGATCATAAATTCTCTGTGTAGACACTCCCTTTTCTGAGTGCAATGATGTGAGGATATAACTCTCCTTGGAGAGAGGGGCTCCAAGTACTGATACGAAGATGGTTTAAAAGTTGCACTGGAAAAACTGGGTTTTAGAAAAGAGATACTAGGTCTTAAATGTGATCCCTGTCACACAGTCCAAACCCCAACAGCCGCATGCATTTTGAAAATTAATTCAGTCAAGAAGTCAGCAACAGTGCAGGCAGAGCAAGAAAAGGCAGTTGTAAACAGCAGAGAAATCAGAAACTGATGGAATGAACATCCTACAAAGGACTCAGCAGGACGGAATGCAAATGATGGTATCAAACAGAATAAAATATGGTTTAGGAGAAGAAGAAAGGAAGAAGCACTGAGAACAAACAGTGCTGCATTCAGAACAGGTTGGGCAAAAGTGGTTTGAATGGGAACATGGAGAAAGCTCTGCTGATTTCTAAATAACAGTTAAAGATGCTGAGATAAATGAAAGATATTAAGGTAAATTAAGTATCAAAGAGCTATAGATAGAAGCAGGGCTGGAGTAGCATGCAGGAGATTAAAAAGAGATTAAAAACCAAGTTTGTGGAAGGGAAATAGTTGGGATAGTATTGAAGAACAAGGCCTCCAGTCAGCAAAGATTTAAAGTGATGATCACAGAAAAGAAAGAAGAGAGAATGGAACTGAGGGACTGAAAGCTGAAAGGAGGAATGGGAGAGATGACTGGGACTTGAAACTGCAAGAAAGAGTGTAAGGATTAAAGAGAGGTCATATAGATAGTCATTGCTTCTCCTTCATTCAGAGGTATTTTGGGGTTTTTTATTATTTCCTTGTCTACTTATTCATGCAGCACTTTTTGTATTTACACCATAGTTTCATTACATGGTTTTAATATTCGTTATTTCAAGCAGCTTGCAATACAACCCTAGGGGAGGTTTAAGGTTTTATAGCAACCTTTTACCTACTTACCACCTCTTCTCAGGAAATTTCCAGTTCATTCCTGCCATGACTGAAATGCTGCATGATAGCATCTTTACAAAGCCTTCAGAAACAGCACCAGGCCAAAAGCATCTTATTGCTTCTTAGTTAGTATTCTCTCAAAAGTCAGCTTAATCCCAAATATTTAGTGCTGCAAGCAAGCAATTTCAGAAAATTAAACTGGAATTTCCCTATGTGTTTATGACATGGCACTAATGATAGATTTTTATTTGTAGTTAAATATTATCCTACAGAGTTTACCAATTAAACATTCAAGGCACACAGGGAAAGTGATTGTGGGCTTGACTGAAAGCCAGATGAAGAGAGAAAATATCATCGATTCAGCTGTGGTTTAGAATTGATAAAACCAGCCCAGAGAATGATTCGTGAGTAAAAGTGGGCATTTCACTAATACATAGGAAGTGTGAATGCTTGCTTTTAAGGGCTGGAACACTTATGAGACATTTAACTCCTGAACAGTTTATAGATAGAGCTCTGTGTCGCTTTCAGCAGAAGGATATACTGTAAATGTGTTACTGGAGGCTACCATTTAGACAGACTGCACATAATCCAGGAATGGGATATGCCATGCAGGATGGATGTCATATGAATAGGACCACTCTGGCAGTAACACATGCATTATCTCTAAAGGTTGAGCTCCTTTAATTATTATAAAATTACAAGGCTTACTAACCGAAGTAAGCCTAAAGCTAATGCTATACACAAGATATAATTTGACCAGAAATATTACCTACAAGCAAAGAACTATGGTCTCTTTCCCATCAAAACGTACCATTTACATTTTGAACAAAACACAGGGAAAAAAAACTTAATTTTTTTTAGCTTGATATTCATGAATGAGAAAGAAAAACAACAGGAAAACCATAGAATGGTTAAGGCTGGAAAAGACCTCTGAGATCAAGTCCAACCATCAACCTAGTGCCACCACCATGTTCAACATTAAACCATGCCCTCCAGTGCCCTACCCACATATTTTTTGAACCCTTCCAGGGATGGTGACTCCAACACTTCCCTGGCTAGCCTGTTTCAATGCCTTACAATGCTTTCAGTGAAGAAATTTTTTCCTAATATCCAAACTAAACCACCCCTGGTGCAACTCAAAACCATTTTGTCTTGTCCTGTCACTTGCCACCTGGGAGAAGAAACCGACCCTCACCTGGCTACAACCTCCTATCAAGTAGCTCAAGAGAACAACAAGGTCTCCTCAGAGACTCTTTCTCCAGGCTGAAAAACCCCAACTCTCTCAGATGCTCATCACAAAACTTGTGCTCCAGACCCTTCATCAGCTCTATTTCCCTTCTCTGGACTCGCTCCAGCACCTCAAATAAATCTAATTCAAAGTAAAGCAAATTTGTTGCCAAGTGGTCAGTAGTCTAAACAGTCCTATATGCAGGTAATAATGGGCTTGCTCTCTTGCCCAGAAATGAAAGAAATTTTTCAGAGTCCCTTGAGTTAACCCTGCAAAACCACAAACATGTGGTCTCATAACTAGAAAGGATCCAACAGTAGAAATGCTGACAAGAAAATATTTTCAGGACAGAAGAATAGTTAAAGAATAAGGTGCTTTCTAGTATTTCCTCTGAGCATCTTGACTTCCTCCTGCAGCTCTGTGCAGCCCCTCCCATGTGCTCCCATGGGACTTGTTTCCATACCAGTTGGAAGCACTACAGCAAGTACTGTGCCTGGTGATCAGAGGGACCCCCATATCAGTACTCAAGCCTGGTTTATGATGGAATAGGCTGTTCTCTCCTGGTGCCAAGTCTTTTAATCCATCTACTCAGTTTCAGTGCAGGGCAGTGTGTGGGAAAGCAGAGCTGGGTGCTGCTTCTACACTCCTGCAGTGCTGCAGCCAGCAAAGGCTCCACACTAAGTCTGGCTGCACTGAGCTGCCCATCACACAAAGGAAAACTGGCCCCATCCACCAGGAGAGCCCTGGGCTCCTTGTGTCAGCGGCTCTCAGTGCCACAGCGTAACCGTGTCAGAGTGCAATCAAAGCTGTGGAAAGGTTTTCTGAAAGAATGAAGTCAGGCAACTGCATAATTTGTTCCAAGAAGTGTGCACGACATATTGGTTAAGTTTTACAGCTTTGTTTGACATACCCAAAAGTGGCTGTCACGCAGAAAATGTATCTTGTCTTTTCCTGAGCCATTTTTGTTGCAAAATTTGTTTTTCAGCATTCATTGGTCAAAAATTGAATTCATACACTTTCTCATTAGTTCCCACACACTTCCTAACCAAAAAGTAAAAGTTAAAGGCTGGCAGTGTAGTATTGTTTATTGTTACATGGGGTTCTGTCAGTTGGAGTATGTGATGAAGAGAAATACAATAGTGCACAATTTAAAACAGGAATCAGGGAGAAAATATAGTCCAAGAGTTAAATTTCAGCATTCTCAAATATCTTTTTGAATCAGTGTCTTTTGGCACCGGCAAGACACCAGCTTGAGCTCTTTTGGCACACTGAAACACAGTATCATTGATTATGACAGATGTAGCCCTTGAAAACAGGGCAAAATAGAAAAAAGGTCAGGAAGTAGTGAGCCCTCAGAACAGAGCAGCTTGAATTCATCAGAGTACAAAAACAAGGCCACCATATCACTGCCTAGATCAGAAGAGAAACTTAACCTGGATTTCTAGTACCCTGCAGGTAGGTGAATACATTCTTTTCTTCTTTCAGCTTAACCCCTGCATAGTAGTAATCCCAAAACACTGAAAGCATAGGAGCCAGACCAAACTAAATTACCTACCATTTGCTTTAGGTCATAAAAGCAACATTTCTGTCGAGTTTTAATTGAAAATTTTAAATGTTTCCACACCAGAAATTCTAATGACATTACCTATTCACTTACGTTTTTGATTTTGTATGTCACGCTGGTAAAGTTGGGTTTGGGAAATGAAAAGAAACAAAGTAACTACTTGGTTGTTTTTTTTTTTTTTTTTCCAGGATTCATACACTCACAAAAGTAAAACCTTGAACTGATAAACTTAAAAATAAAGAAAATACAACTGCATGTTATTCCATAAGATATTTGAAGTCCTTAGATTACAGAACACTGTATGAATAGCCTTCCTTCGTGTAGCTGAACAATCTTTCTCTGTTGAAGCAACTGGCCTCTTCAGTGCCTATGCTTTGACATAACTCTCATCAAGGGAGTTTTTTGCTTCCAATTTTGTCCAGACAGAAGAAATTAATGATGACTTGAATTCTGTATAAGAAATTATTTTTCTCTCTCTCTTTTTTCAAGTCTGCATTACTTTCCCCATTTTCAGCCCAAAATAGATACAGTACTCAAAAGTCCTGCCTTTGAAAATTATCCTCAGGTGTTACCAGTAGCTGCAGGTTCTACTGGAAATCCCCTTAAAAATTTGAAAATCTTCCCTCTCACGATTTTCACCTCTCACCTCTTTGAAGAAAACCTTCCAGAATTCTGATGCTGGGAAGAAAAAAAAAACACCTACATTTAAACTTTGCATATAGTAAGTATTTCTATCTGATTACTTTTCTGATTTTCTTGTATTTGAGGTTAATGTGCTGGCAATAGTAGTCATTATATAGGTGTTGCAGCCAAAACCTCTAAGCAAACTATGTTATCTTTTGAACAACTGCTCACTCATTGACAATATCTTTACATGCCATTCTGTGTTCATCAGAAGTTTTTTCAGTTTAAAATTAACAGAGTAAAGAAGAAAACCTAAAAAAGAAATCTAAATCAACCTTTTAAATAACTGGAGAATATATTAAAGACTGTGTAAGGAATAACTCAGATAATGTAAGGCAAGTAATAATATAAGGCAAGTAATAAAGAACAATTATGGAAAAGCTGTGTAGAATACCATATACATTATTCACAAGAGGAATTCAGAGCTACCTATTGAATTCGTATTTTTTAAAATGTCACAGCTGAAACAATTTTCATCCTCATGGGTGTACAAACTAACAGAGAAAGAAAGTACTGTTACCACCACTTTTTGGGTGGAATAATCATTAGCAACGTAAGAATTAAAACACTGATCTCCTGACTCCTAACCTACTGCTCTAGTTTCTCTCAAAGTATCAGCTGAGATATTTTAGTAAAGACTGAGCTGGTACCAGTGGGGACTAAATTCTGCAATCAGGATATCTTACCTGAGAAACTTCTGAGTTGCAAGGATACATAAGTTTTCTGATGTTTACAACAGACTGTTTCAGGCTGAAAATTTTTATGTCAATTCCAAAAGGCACTTTGCTGTAATTACTGTCAATTACTACTTTATTGCATTCTGGTGAAGTTTTGGTAACAGATTGCAATACATTATTATTGTATTACCTTGTTAATGGGGTCAGTATTTTTACATAGGTTTTGGAGGATTAACTACTAGACTTTTGTCTGTTTCTCCAAATTTGGTTTATCCGTTTTAGCTCTAATTGTGAAAGTACTTAGATGAGCTATAGATCAATAACTATAGATTATATTCCTGACTCTACATTTTGACTCACATTGCATTTAAAAAACATACAAATTTATGATTAGATGTTACCTGACAACCTCTTAGAGGAACTGACTGTGAAAAACCACAAAGTCTTTCACAAAGTCCTTTCAACTTTTTTTCTGTGATGTTATTTAATGAACTCAAAGATGGTCTGACAGCAAATAAAATGAGATCATGGCCAGCTGAGCTGATCCGTATTATTTTACTGTATTTTTTTTTCCCCTGGAAAACTCATTTCTCTTTCCTAAGCACATGCTGTTTCTTATTTACAATAGAAAATGGAGAAGTTTGTATAAAAGTTTCTGCTAAGGAGAAAGCTTGAAAAAAAATAATCATGCCTCTCATCTCCACAAGGCAATTCTTATTTCATGTTGAGAGTATCGCTGAATAGAAGGAAATTAATTCAATCTTTTCAAAGCTCTCCAAGAATGTGGAATTCACCTGAACTGTTCATAGGCAACAGATAGAAGCAGAATGCATTTTATCAGATCTGGTTTAAACTGCAGATGAGATAACTACATCTTAAAACTGGCTCTCTGCTGTTTCTGAGTGCAGTCAAGACAATCAGATCAAATACAGGCTTCTGGATTGTAGACATCTGAGTTAGAGGAGATGAGCTTCATGCACAGGAGAGCCTGTGCAACAGCTGTTCTGCACTGGCACCTTGGCCTATTTAGACAGGCACCTGTCTTTAATCTGGAAATCCCTTCGCAGTAGAGACCATTCTCTGACTTGGAATTCGTATTGCACTTGCAATCAAAAGGTTCACTCATGATAGGCATAATGGTAATACCTTGTCTCACAATAAGAAAGCTGAACTCATCGATAAAACAATACCCCTTTTATAGAGTTCTGAAGGGTTGAGTTTATGACTTAATTGTAGCTGCTATGAGTTATTGGCATGTATTTAAGCATTTTGTTCATCCTCCTTGGTTTTATATTTTGAATGCTGTTACATACAATTCTGCCT
>VYZR01013212.1:8028-20722 GCA_013400675.1 Oxylabes madagascariensis
TTAAAGTGACTTTTCAAAAGTACTTTGCAAAAAGTGAAAATGAAACAAAATTACAAATATTGTTGGAAGCCACTTGCAGCCAGATCCTGGTAATGTTTTGGGGTAAACCCCCATGAGCTTCAAGTGAGTATTTTGCTCATTCAAGGACATAAACTCTAGAAGCACTGACTGTGGATTACGTGCCACAGAAATAATTTCAGCAAGATTGAACAGCTAATATCACCAATTTATGGTCCAAAATAGTGTACCCATTGAGAACAGATGGAAAAAGAAGTAAAAAAGAGGGGGGTTAATTTCTTTGCTTTTGGTGATTGCTGCTTTACATGGATCATGCAGAACAGGGACAAAACACAAAATCCCTTGATTTTTAAGCATCACACGCTTTGAAGAAAACATTTGAAGAACAGCAAATGGGAACGTTTCCCAAAAACAACCAAAAGGAGGTGCAGGGAATGGAAATGATTGTGGAGCTGCTTGTTTTTGTTGGTAAATGTTCCAGAATAACTTTTTTATAGATGCAAGTACTATTGTCATTGTCATCTTCAAAGCAAGTTAAACAAAGCTTTCTCATCAGCAATGATTTTTGTGAACTGGAGGTGGCATGAAAATTTAAATTGTAAAAATATAACAACAGTAAAGGTCCAACTCTCATGGAGGAACAGCAGGGTGTAGGTTCCTGTTGCTCATCAGTCTTGTTGGCATCCTCCAGCTGAAAGTATATCAAAACTCGGGCCATAAACTCCTAAATCAAATACTTAAGTTACATTTCCTATTTTCTTTATTTACAATCTGGATATTCCATAATACTCTTTTCTCTTCTGTACTAGGTATTAAGCATGAGAGAAATAGATTTCTATATCCTTTTAAAAGTTTCTTTTTTTTTTTTTTCTTTTAAGTAAAAGGATCACTGCAAGTGCACATTTATTGTTCTAGCAGTATTAACAAAAATATCAGATATACAAAGAGTGTATTATATTATTGTAGAAATTAGGAGGTTTGGTGGGGTTTTTTGGGGGGCTTTTTTTTGTTGTTTTGGTTTGGTTTTTTCTTAGTCTTTTGAGCATCTGTTCTATAGTAATTATGATGCTTGGGTAATTCATCTAATGATTACAGGGCTGATGGTAGAGGAAGCTGTAAAGCAGCAAGTAAACACAGGCTTATGTAGCTTTAAAGAAGGCAAAAGAAGAAAATATACTCTTCTGAATGATTCACAATTCTGGATACCATCAGGCTGCACTTCTGAAAGGGCTGCAGGCTTAGTTGCTGTCATTGTTCCCAGCTGGAGCTCTCATACCAGCTCCTTTTGAAATCTGACCATTAGAGCTTGTTTTGATACATCCTTGAGTGCGAACATAAAAGCTGAAGTAAATTGTTTCATCAATACTGGTTCATAATTTTAGTCCAAAGCTGTCTAGGGTGCTTGCATACAGGGAGTAGCTCTGAATAGAAGGTAATTGTGTCTCTTATTCAATGTATCTACCTAGCAACACTGTTTAGAATTGCTATTTGGTGAAGGAAAAGAGAAATGGAGAGGATGTTGTCTAGAAGACTTACATGCTTTTAAAAAATTGGTTAAATTTTAACTCTGTTCATTTGGACTGAGATAAAATAGGGCAGATAGGTTTATTCTCTTTTTACTGTGATAAAAATAGAGCTTGATTCAGGTGTCACTTTCCATACTGATCTGCTACTTTTACTTTTGTTGTTTTTGGTTTGCAGCAAAGAGAATTGGGGCTCCAGTGTTTGTGTCAACTACTAATGTGGGCTTGTAGCCAAAAAATCTCCTTGCTGGTCCACCAAAAGATTTGTCAATAAATTGTCAAATGCACAGTTGTTTTGAACCTGAATCCAGTTATTCACCTGCTGGAGGAAGTGTTATGGAGCAGTTGAAATCACAAATTGTTCTTTCATTTTGCTACCCTAGATGGTTAAGCAAAAAAATAACTGGATTCCACTTTGAGCAGATCATAGGAAATAATAATCTGGAACTGAAATAAAGCTCCCCAGTAGGGCAAAGGATACAGCACTGATGTGATAATAAAAATACACTAAGCATACTAAACAAAAGCAAGCTCTGCTTTGGCAGGAGGCCTGGGAAGAGTGAACTAAACTAGATCAGAGTTGGCTAAAAGACCAAATGGAGTCAGCAATATTTAGCATAAATAAAAATCCAGCCTTTTAAATCTCTGGAGCTTTTAAATCAGGGACACTCCTTTGAGCATCTTCCTGCTCACAGGTTGAATTTCATCAAGAGGCACTGAGCTTATTTAACAAAGAATAAAAAGGCAAACAAAGCCCAATGCATTAAAAGCATTTTAAACCAGTGAAATTTTAGTTGCAATGTTGGGAGTTAAGTGGAGGGAAATGAAGGAGGGAACCACATCGGCATTCTCAAATGGCAATGTTGTACACGAAAGGAAAATAAGTCAAAATTAAGAGGCAATCTCCATTCTATTTCTACAAGTAGTCCCTTGTATAACATTAAGAGGCTGAAGCTCAGACTGGCATCCTCAGAACAAGCGATTTGGATAGGCTGAGTCCCAGTGCACTTCAGGCACGCTTCATTCATTAAACATAACCCAGAGGTGGCAGCACAGCTCCGTGTGCATACGTGCATGCTTTGCACTAATGCCTTAATGACTGCAGACTTCTGCTGGAGGCAGCAGGCAGGAGAAATGGCCCTCAAAACCAGCTGAAATACCAGGTAACATAGTACAATAATGTCAGGGCAGTTCCTTGGATCCATCCCTTGTATGCAGCCATTTGGGATGCATAAGGAAATGTTCATGGATGATGTTTGTGATTGTGCTCTCTAACAGTTGTGTCCCTGGCCGAGGGTGCAGAGATAGGGATTGCAGGTGGGAAGGGATGAGTTTTCCTCAGGGGTGTGACAATCAGTCACCTGGGCTGGCAGGGTGTGGAGGGGAGCACTGCACACATCTCGTTGTGCTTGGTGGAATGGGAGTGGGAAGTGGAGCTCACAGAAGAGAAATTGGAAACATGCAGAATTGAGTAGAAACCGGATCGAGGAGGAATAACTGCTGGATTTGTGAGAGAGCTTTTTGGAAGGAATGGGTTTTGTGTGTGGAGCTAAATAACTGGTGATATTTTGTGTCTGAAAGCATGTAGGGTTGGCTTTTGAAAAAAGAGAAGAAATGTCAATGAAGTCTAAGCTACTATTTGGGCTGCAGTAGCTGCAGGGGTGAGATGGGGTCCTATAAGTGGGATAAGTGAAGAAGAAATTAGCAGGCCAGCCAGAAATGATTTAGGCTCCTGTCTCATCCCTTACTCTGCAGTAAGTAGTGCAGGGACTATTGCTTCCCTTATTTCCAACTGCAGAAAACCCAATAGGCAGCAAAATTTCAGTGAAGATGTGATGACAGCTCAGGAAACAGAGTTCACAATAGAAATAACAAAGCAACCTTTGCTTCAGCACATATTTTTGTGCCCATAATAGATATCTGCTATTTTGTTTTAGCTACATTAGTGAAAAATAGTGTCTCAAATTTATTTTTCACCTACTTTCTAAAAGAAACAGTCGATATATGATTGTTAGGTCCTTTTTCTCTCCAGTTACCAGCTGGGAACTTTTGAAATAGAAGGTAAATTATGTTCCCACTGTCTCATCTTTGCAAAAAGATTGTGCTCAGATTGAGATGGAGAGACCCAGATTAGCCTGCAGGGAAAAGGCAGGCTGAACTCCAGCACTGCACACTTGTCCTGTGGGAGCTGTTTGCTGGGAAGAAGTGTGTTTGTCCCCAGCCTGGCCTCTGCAGAGATTGCTGCTCACCTGCAGAGTTCAGCCCTGGGGCAAAGGAGGAGTGAGGGGAGGGAGAGGGGGACAATGGTGCTGCTGACAGGGAGTGTGGGGTCAGAGGAGAAAAGACCCAAATCTATAAAGAACCAGGTTTATGGGTTCTGCTGCTTGAGGAACATCTTGTTTACCTGAGGAATAACACCCCAGAGTAAACCTGTGTCTGTTTCCCCTATGGAGTGGGTGAAAGCAGAGCAGCGTCCTTTAGATCCCACCAGAGCCCAGCACAGTGTTACAGATCCAACCCTGCACGTGCACCAAGGTTTTTCAGGTTAGTACACCATAACCGAAATGATCCAAGCTGAGGGTCTTGAGTTAGCTTCAATTTAAGCCTTAACTCCTATTTTGGCACATAATGAACTCACTGTTTTTAGCAGGTGAATGTCAAATTAGTAGAATCGTAGAACCATAGAATGGCTTGTGCTAGAAGGGACCTTAAATCCCACCACATCCCAACCCCCTGCCATGGGCAGGGACACCTCCCACCAGACCAGGCTGCCCCAAACCTTGTCCAACCTGGTCCTGAACACTTCCAGAGATGGGGCAGCCACAGCTTCTCTGGGTAACCTGTGCCAGCCCTCACCAGGTACTAGTTCTCCCCCAAGTCAGTGGAGATGATCAGCATATTTGAGATGTGAATCCTCTGTACAGAAACACAGATCTGATAGGCTGGTGTGGTGACAATGGCATTTAAAACATGTCCTGTGTGCCCTTCTCAGGCCTCATGCTGGTATTTCTCATTTCCCATTGCTGTGCCCTGCCCTGCCCTACACAGGATGGGCACTGGCTCCTCTTTCAGCTTTTGCTCCACAGCTGAACCTGCAGAACTTCAGGGCGCTGATCACTGAGCTCCTTTTGCCCTTTGCGCTGAGGCGTTTGCTGGGAGCTGCTGAAAGCCCCAGACCTGCCTCTGGTGTTGGCAGGAGAAGTTTGGAGCTCTGTGGGGTCAGGCAGCAGCGTCCAGCACGGATCTGGCTCTCAGCTGAGCCCCTGCCTCTGTCCCCAGCCCTTGATGTACCGGGGCAGAGCTGCAGCCTCATGCCGGCTCCTTGGCAACGTGAGAGGAGGTGAGGCAGGAGGGAACAGCTGGGTATGAACATGAGGAAGCAAACAGAAAAATAACTCATTGCAACTAGGGGTTTAGGTATCTTCCCTACTTGTACTGTTTTCCCAACTTTTGTGCTTACCATAAGGCTTTTAGAAAATGCAGAATTTTTAAACGCACGACTGGCATGTTTTTAATCTAACCCTGGTTAACCTGTCATTTTGGTCTAGTCTGACATGATTTTCTCCAATATTTATCTTCCAGCATATCTCTCCATCTAGTTTTGAACTGCTATAAATTGAATTTCATGTAGTTTTTTCATGAGGTTATTTTACAATCCAATATCTAAGGCAGAAACCCTCCCCTTTTTTCTACCTCTATACCTAAATTTGGCCAAATATTTTTCTGTTCCCCTGTAGCTTGGTGTTCATATTAAGTTATATATTTCTTTAATTCTTCCCATGAAAAGCTTTAGTTTTACTTGCTCTTAATGATTCCTCATACACGTATTTAATTTCCATGAAAATGCATACAACTTTTACCAAAAAGGGCTATTTAATTTCTTTTTTATAGAACTTATAGAAGAAGGTGAGTGCCTCACATCAGTCCTTTCCTGGTAACTCTGGATTTTTAACATCAGGATGGAATCCTAATAAAAAAACCTCCCTCCATCCTCTGCCTGTAAATGACTAGGAACAAAAATGTTTACATGCCTGCTATTGCCATCATTTATGCAATCTAATTCTACAGTGCTGGGACCACCACTCTATAAATTTCAATTATGCCATTAGCAATAAGTCTTCACTGTGTAATTGGTACACTCACTTTATCTAATGGAGTATTTTCCCTCTAATTGACTTCAAATTTATCATATAAATGTCAAAGCCAAATTTTCCTATAATAACCTATTATCTCTGCCGTTCTAGCTCACTACACTCACAAAGAAACAGAGCAATAATAATCTTTTGGGATATTGAAGGACAGAAGTAATTCTCAAAGTGCAGAAAAGAATGACAGCCATCTCTTACCTGTCAAAACCAGAAACTTTTAATGTATTCATTGGATTAGACTACTAGTCCCCTTCACATGATATTTTTGCTCTCACTATAATATAAGAATGAATTCAGATTTTGCTAGAAAATGTGAATATCCAGTGTTTAGATGGTAGACTTCCTATCAACATGTTTTTAGACAAGTATTCCCATTTTTAGAGGCTTTCAAATTTCTCTCCTCACTCTGTAAGTGTAATCAATTGCAGCACAAGAAATAGGCTATTACACCATGACACAGAAATGGCAAAGGCACAAAGAAAAGACTTTTTAATGTGTACATTAATTTTTGAGAATAAGTAGGAGCCGGGGGTGGGAATGATGCAACTGTACTCATCAATCCCATAGGTTTTACAGAGGATCAGCTAAAACTGTATTACCATATCAAGTTCCAGAATAGAAATATATCATTAATTAGTTCTGGAAGTCTGGGCTGCTGTATAGAGAGCCATAAGAGTGAACCTGAGATGAGCAATAGAACAGTAAACTTGGATTTCTATATTTTTTAAATTTCTCTCTGTTTGAAGACTTTTCAGGACATTTTCTGTAAGATGGGTGGGTTTGGTGCTGTTTCCTGTTCCATCCTGAGGCAGAGGGAATGTAGCACTGGGGCTGGGTCACAGCCTCGTGAGGTCAAAGAGTTGCTGCACCAGCTGGTTTTGGGATTGCTGTGCTCCATCAGACCCCTGGAAGGCAGCCACTGGAAAGCAGTCATCAGTGATGAGTTTGCATCCCTGCCTCCCTTGAAAGGAGCCACCTGAGGGGGTAGTTTCCTTCAGCACTCCTTCAGATTTCCCTCTTGTGTGTCTGAACAATATGTGGATAAAAATCTTCCCAGGTTCATTCTTTGAAACGGGTAGGTAAGGTGCAAACTCTCCCTCTTAAGAAATCCAATTACAGTACAGTCATGAACTTTTTCATTTTGCATGTGTCACACAACATAGAAGCAGACTGAAGTTCAGGTAAGAGGCTAAATTTTAATGCTGAGATTTTAGGTGCTGCATCAGCTTGTTCCTTAGAAATGTAATAAAGGTGGTTTTTTTTTGTTATTGTGGGGTTTTTTGGATGGAAGTACCATAAGTGAAGAGAGTAGCAGGATTCAGAATACTTGCAAACATGAGGTAGACATGGCAGGCAGTCATGAAAGGTTACTCTGACAAAATTTCCAGCAAAGAAAAGGTTGCAGTGATGTGAAATGAGAAGCTATGGTACTGTCAGGGTTTAACCCACAGGCAGAAAAACATCACAGCCTCTCACTCAGCTCCCCCCACTACAGGGGGATGGGGGAGACAGCTGGGGGACAAAATAAAATAAAATCTGTGGGTTCAGATAAAGCTTTAATGGGTTTAATAGGACACAAAAGCAAGGGAAGATAATAATAAGAACGATTACAACAAAAATAATGATAACGACAAAAGAATTGGAATATACAAAGCAAGTGATGCACAGGGCGATTGCTCACCACCCACTGACCTGTGCCCAGCCAGCTCCTAAGCAGCCACCCCAGCCAGTTTTTCTGCAGGTTTGTGTGCTCAGCATGATGCCATGTGGTCTGGGGTATCCCTTGGGTACCTGCTGTCCCAGCTGTGTCCCCTCCCAACATCTTGTGCCCCCCAGCCCCCTCGCTGGAGGGGTGAGGGGGAGAAAAGGCTCTGTGTAATCCCTGCTCAGCCATAACTAAAACATCCCTGAGTTACTAACACCATTTCCACAGCAAATTCAAAACACAGCCCACATTCCAGCTACTAGGAAGAAAATTAACTATCCTAGCCAAAACCAGAACAGGTATTCTTCTCTATATTCCATATGGCCATCCTTTACATGGATTTATCTGAGGAGTAGGAGTTTAACCTACATAAGCTGAATATTTTTTGCTTCTTCAGCTAACAAAAATGTACCAGGTGAAAGCAGTGGGTGTTTAAATTCTTATATGGAACAGTAGAAGGAGGTAAAGGTTCCTGAAGTGAGTTGGAAGCATACAAATATTCATCCTGTGGGTGCAATCTTGACTATATAAATGCAGTATCTGAAAAATAAAGGACTGTAAAACAAAAGAATGAAAAGTCTAAGTGTAGCCCTGTTCCTCAGAAGTGTGCTGCTGGCAGAGGATGGCATTCCTTCCTAATGTGAGGAAAATGATTTACTCAGAAAATACAAAGATAAAACCTTGTGTTAGTTTGAGACATAATTGCCTCAGACCCACCTCACTGTTTGCCACTATCCTTTTTTAAAAAAACTGGTCTAAAAAGAAACACTTTACGTAGAAACACAAATGGGAGTATATCAAACCAGCAAAGTCCTCCTGACACAGATAGAGAGCATAACCTGCCACACTTTACCCTTCCAGCTGTGGGTAAAACAAGGCACATTTGTTCAGGTGCAGCCTGGCTGCTCCCCTTGTGTCCCCACGAGCAGCAGGGGTGGGGCTGCCCCACTGACACCGTCCACCAGCAGCCTTTAATAGGGTCACAACCTTCCAGTGACCTTTTGGGGACTGCCGGGCCAAGCACAGGGGCCATACAGGATAATTGCTGAGCCAGTGAATGTCTTCTGGAATTTGCACTCAGAGTTGAAGGTATTTACATGATCTGTGGCATTTTAACCCTTTAAGTTTTGCTCTAGCCATTGATTTAGTGACTTGTATCTTTCAATGTGTATGGATGCTAGAAGGGGTTTTTTCCTTTTTTTGGTGGAATGTTAGCTGTATATAATAACTGTCGCCAAACTTTTTTTCTCAGCAGGAAATCTCAAGAAGTTGCAGGGGTACTACAGCTCTGCTGAAGAATTTGATGGGAATGACAGGCCACCGGATAGTTTTCACACTCCTTTGGCACGTGGGTGGCTGAAAATGTATCTCCAGTGTTTCTAACACCCAACAGAATTTGCACCCTTACCCGTGGGGCTGCCCTGAAATTTAACTGCTCAGGAAAATCAGGTATCTCAGTATTTGGTGTAGTGAGATCTTTACGCATTGATTAGTTTGGGCTACCTTGGACCAATTGCTTGTGACCTTTGTAGAGTTTGCGTTTAATTTAATCCCATGAAGCCATTGTATCGACTGGAACAAAAAGGACAAAACAGTCTGAATTTCTGTTCATTTGAAAATGTGTTGACAAGGGACTTTTCTAGCTAGCAAAGTCTTTTCTCAGTCAAAACTGATGAGAAGCAGATGATACAGGCTTTATTGAACAGATTGCACTATATAACATATATCTTAAACAATTTGGGGTATGTCTTTTAGTGCCAAAAGTGAATATTTATATCCTGAGGAGGCACAATTAGTTCTTAATATTAATTCTTTTTTAAAAGGAAGTCCCAAAAGATTGGCCCAAATATCTTAGATAATTACTCACAAAAATAAAGGTAATCTGAACCTCAAGAAATCTATGAGTTATTGAGCCAGCTTCAAACATTTTCAGGAGCTAGATTTTCCTATATCCCCATTATTTTGCTAGATAATGCAAATATTGTCACTCCAGTGATAGATGGTTATAATATATCTGCAGACTGTTGGCAGAAGAAACAATTTTAGGCAATTTTAGGGGAAATGCTCATCAACCCAATTTTTTAGTGTTATAAAAACCAAACTGAAGTGAAGATTCATTTTCAAAATGGTAAATGGGGCTTATATTTTTCCTAAAAATATAGAAAGAATACCTTCAATGCACTCAGTGCATAAGTGGCTAAAAGTTCAGAAGTTTTATTCAGTTTGGGCTTGTCCAGATATATTAGATTGCGAACAGAAAGTTTGTATAAGCTTTGGAGGTCTCCTTCTTCCCTTACCCTTTTCAAAGTTTTTGCTCTCTTGAAATTTCATTGTTTCTTTTTCTTTGTACAACCAAAAAGATGGGGGTGGTGGCTGCCCTAGAAACCTTCTCTACCAATATAAGTGGTAAGTGGAATTACTAGGGAATTCTTGGTCAGGAGAAGAACTTTAGACATGAGGAATGAAAAAAATAAAATCACAAAAGGAGAGCATAAATATAGCAGTTTCTTTTTGAATTCCAACCAAAATATGATGATAGCTTAACTGCACATGAAGTACAGAAAGCATCCATACCTTTCCCTTCCAAGGAACAGAAATATTGTTGTTTTGTAGTAGCCTTGTATTTCTCAAGGTCCAAGCATGTGACATAGCCCCAAAATAATTTAACACCATGCTGGTAGCAAGGTATTTAGAGCAGAACGGATCAGGGCTTGCTTGATCTTACAAATTCTTACAAAAAAATGTGTTTCAGTACAAGGGGTGCTCATAGCTAGGCACCTGCTGTGCTGCAGTTTGCTGTAGGTTTTTACCTCTTCACTTCTGTAGCTTCAGGTGCATCAAGAACAAAATGGAAATTGTATGTCCAAATCCTGCATGCAGCTTTGGAAATATCAGTTGTCTCTCAATCTTAGTTTGCCAGAGGGCCAAGAGACTTTCATCAGCAAAAAAAAATGACTGTTCCTCAATTGGTATGGGCTGAAAGGACAAATTGAATTGACATTTACTTTCTTTAAGGCTTCAGCTGTGTAAAATGTCCCTTTATGGATAAAATCCAGTCTTAAACAAGATATAAATGGGAACCACAATTTTGCACATAAAAAAGAGAACAAAAAATACCAAAGAAAACAAACCCAACCAACCAGCCAAAAATCAACCCTCCAGATAATAAATTAGAACTATTGCAGCTGTGCCATTATGGTTTTAGATAAACTTGTTAGTGTCGTAGTAAGGGGCATCACTGCTCATAAGTATAAAACAAAAACAGCCTTTTCAGACTGGTTCAGATGACTTCAGCCTGTTATTGTTGAATAACTGCCTAAGCAAGTTTTGCAATGCTTTTCTAATATGTGATCACCAAATATTACAGATCTATCTTTTTGTGCCAGTGAGTTCCTGCAGATTGAAGAGACCATCTTATACTTCACTAGGCTGCATACCCAAACAGGAGAGAATGAAAAATTCTCCATTTCTGTGAACTGAAGAGGTTGAATTAAGCCTGGGCTATGAAAAAAAAGGATTCCATTAACACATTTCCTGTAATTCTGGTTCTGTATGAGTTATTAAATGGAAAATACAGTTTTAGAAAGGATGGCTTACAGGTATCTCTTTATTGCAGACCTTTATGAAGAGTGAAATAGGAAAATATTTCTCTGGGAAGCAGAGCCAGAGAGGTGTTTAAAGTGGCTTCTTTTTATAGTGCTGAAATGAGGGAAGATCAGTGAAGAAATTAGTTTCCTATGAAAAAATAGGAAATATACTTGATCAGATGTCCAAAGACTAGCCATTACACACCCAAAATATCTCATCTGTGAAAACGTGCATGAGCTGAGCTTTCTGAAGACCTTCTGATGCTGTGGATTATTCAAAACATTTTACCAAATCTTGGGACAGAGGTGAAATTGAGAGAGACACAAGTGAGACAGATCCTGCAACTTATTCCAGCAAAGGGAGTTTACTCCTGCCTGTTCCCTTCTATCTTCATGCCCCGATGTTTAAACAGCCTGCTTTGCTGTCAGCAGTGCTCAGTCACATTCCTGGGCTCTCTGGACCTTTGGCAGTGCTGGGCTGCCATCCCCAATCCTGCCACAGAGCATTCCTGAATGGAATTCAGGAATGGAATTCCTGCTGCCAGCTTGACCAACTTACATCCTCTCTCTGTTTTGGCAAGAGATTCAATCCCCAGTGAAGCCCCTGGGGTGCACTGGGAAGGCTTTCTCCTCCTTCTCCTCCATTCTCCTTCCTCTCTTGGGTCCCGTGCTCTGCAATCTTGTGCCTATGAATACGTTTATATATATAAGTATTTTTCTTTAGCAGTGTGAAGAAAATATACTCTTGTGTAAGTATTTGCCAGATTGAGTCTTAAATCTGCAGCGTAGTGTTTCCCTGTGCTGTTGAATATTTATCATGCTTTACCCCAGAGATGGTTGTATTTCAGAGAAGAGCTGAGTTGATATATCAAGGCTATGAGTCTTGCCAGCTCTTCACTCTATGTGTAGTACTGCTGAATAAAATAGGGCACCAGTGCAGCTGAACTTCTCACTGGTGTCAGTATTGACAGGATCACCCCCTGCTCCCNAAAGGCTGACAAAAGAAATATTTTATTAAAAAATTACTTTTATGTTCAATAATTTGAAGAGGAAAAATCAAACATGAGTGTCTTTTACACGGGTAAACCATAAACCCATTCTTCATGTTATTTGTAGTGATTAAATGAGGCTTTTCAATAATTTAAATCAGTGTAAATAATATTGAGGTTTGAAACAAAGAAAATTTTATTATGACAGGTGTAGGTCAGTACCTCTCTTCAGTAAATATGTTAAGTTGTACTCATGTTGCTTAGCCCAAGAAATCCAAATAGATGTTGAAAAGAAAAAGAACCACATNNTACAAATAGATGTTGCAAAGAAACAGAACTACATCACCTCGTTATACTCAGCTTTATATAAAACACTGTATGTCCGAAAGTTTCCTGTGCAGATGAGTGATAATATATGTTCACAGTCAGTAATGCATTCAGGTGCAAATTTGTGAAAAAGCTCTTATTATAAAACAAATATCATGTGATTGTACAGGAAGGTTATCAGTTCCATGTGTGTAGATATATAAACAAACTGTGGTCTCTGGCTCCAGCAAGAATTTGACATACAATTTTTTGCAGTCCAGTCTGTTTTGGGTTTTAGTTCTGCCTTTTGAAGGCAAACAGGTACGAGAGAGTTCCATAACAGTATTTGTATCTGTAGACAAGGATGTATTTTCCTCAGGGTGGAAGAAAACTTTCGGACATACAGTGTTTTATATAA
>VYZR01013217.1:24943-41968 GCA_013400675.1 Oxylabes madagascariensis
CTGCGATAATCTGGCCGGTAAATCAGAGTTCACGTCAGTCCATCACAAGCGACCAAGTCCGCCAGTTAACAATACCGTACTGCTGCGCGAGAGATTCCCGCTTCCCAAAGACTCACAGGGCCCTCCATCGTCCTCAGTTACAGAACAAGATGCACCCTGACAAACCGGCGTTTTGATTCAAAAGTTCATTTCGGGAGCGCTGCCTCTGACGTGCCCGCCTAACGCGACCGTACCGAGCCGGGCGCAGCGTGCGCCCCGAGAGAGCGGGTCCGGCAGCGCGGTCCCCGCGGGCTGTGGCACTCACACGCTTTCAGCAGCTGCTCACCGCGGGGCGGCTCGGGCCGAGCGCTCCGAGCCTCGCCCGGGACGGGACGGGACGGGGCCGGNGCGGCCGCCGCTCCCCGGTCACTCCGCGGGGCCGCCGCACGGGCGGGTCAGCGCTGTGCATCCATCACCGGGCCGGACACAGCCGCCCCCGGCCCCGCGCTGGGCCGGCGGGACCGGGAGATTTAAGAGAAGCGAAGCAATTTACTGCCAGGACTGAATTAACAATCGAGATAAAACGGACAGCGTGGGAACAGGCGATTGAAAGATGAATCGC
Source organism: Oxylabes madagascariensis (assembly GCA_013400675.1). Classification (NCBI taxonomy): domain Eukaryota; kingdom Metazoa; phylum Chordata; class Aves; order Passeriformes; family Timaliidae; genus Oxylabes; species Oxylabes madagascariensis. The sequence continues at coordinate 25,545 of VYZR01013217.1, forward strand.
CGATACCTTGCATAGTGTTTAGATAGCAATAATTTATTACTTAGCGTGGGCAGCACGGCAGCCCCGATGTGGGTACTCCTGCTGCAAGTTGTACTACATCCCACAGGCAGGCGAGAACCATCCCGTGCTACCTTACAGCCCAGGCTTTTTAACCTCTGTATTGCCTTATTACTGCTTCACTCTTTTCTGTGTTTGATGAAAGGACATAACAGATCAGCAGTTTAAGTTATCATCTTAGAAGTTTATGACCGCAATTTAGTCAATTGACACGTTCTGATGGGGAAAATGCAAATTTAAAATGGGAATGTTCAAGGGATGACTCCATCAGCAATTTAGTGTGCATCAGGAGGGCATTTTAAAACAGAGGTGGAGCAACCTCAGTGCACAGGCTGCAAGCAGTAAGCCAAAAAATGCATCCTGGGAGCACACCTAATGCGCTGTGGGGCCAGCAGGCATCCCATGCACAAGATGAGGTCACAGCCAGTGCAAATGCCTTGGACTGAGCACCAGAGGTTTCACATGGCAAATCTACTGGGCCACACTCACTAGTCAGGCAGACATCAGCATAACCTTATTTAATTTCAGTTTCTCACACTCAACATACTCCCTCACCGCTCAAGTGATTTGGTGTATTAATGCTACATTCATAGACACAGGAGCTAGTCTATCCCCATTTAATGTTTAATTTGCAGAATATTGCTCCAATATTTCATGCCAGAGACACAGAGGAGAGGGCAAACTATCTCCAGCTGCATGTTCTTAGGCCCAAACCTATGCTCTCCCTGCTACTGTAGGCATAGGGCCTTTTTTCCACTTTGCAACAGCCTCAGTTAATAGTAGAGACTGACGTGGTGGAGGCCTTATTACTAGCCAAGGCAAATTTGGAAATGCTGAAAAAGTAGAAGAAAGCTCATTCCAGTAAGATTTCTGCACTGCTATTTTGTGAAATTGGTATATTCAAGTTGTCCTTGTGCACTTCATGCTCCATACTTTTTTGGCATGTATCCTAACCACAGCTCTTTATTACACAGGTATATCGTCTATTGTGAACCCAAGGTTTCCCTCTCAGCAGAGATACTTCCCTTTTCTATTGGTTTCCTTCTTCTGTTTATCCCCTACAGACAAAAAAGAGAAGACCAGGGCCAATACAAGTAGTGGCTCTCCTAGAAAACAACTGAATATCTACTGCTGCTGCACTGACAAGAAAAACCTAGAAAACAAAGAACTCAAAGAGAAGAGAAAAACACACCCTCAGGAAGTAATAAAGAGAGGGATGAAAAGGAAAAGACGACATAAAAAGAAATAGGAAAGGAACAAAAGGAAGGTGTAACTGAATTAAAAGTGCCATAAAGTGAAACAGTTGGCAGTGAGAAAGAGGCCTTATGGACACCTTTGCTTCACACTGAGAAACTGAAAAGTGTGGTTTCCTTTGAGGCACCAAACTAATTAACTCTTTACTGAGTATGTGAGAATCAAGGATTTCTGCTACAGCCCTCCAATGCCAGTGTGCAGCAAAAAGCGGAACTTTTTTAACAATTTCCTTGAAAACATACAGCAAACCTTCAAAAATGAATGCGCTTCTTAGCTATGATGGATCAGCAGCAACAGAAAATATGCAGACCTTGACTGAGCTCTAATGAAGGCATCACAATTTCTCTCTTCTTCCCCCAAGCTCCAGTTAATCTCTTCTAACTGGATCATTTCAGCCACCGTTCTTTAACTCCTAATTATATCAGACCTGATTATAACAACACTTGAATGAAAATGCTCAAAATATCAGGCTCCCAGTGGCATTACTGAAGAGGAGATGTTGTGTTGCCCGACAAGACACTGTTGAGACTGCTGGGTAATTGTCTAAATCTTCTATCATTGCTAAGGTAAACACATGAAACCACAAAAATGTTTGAGCCTTCTAGCAAAGCTTTTGGCTTGCTTTCACCTTCCTGACCTCTAAGTGTTGAGCACTCCTCTGCAATTTCTTCTCATGCTACGTGTTGCTAGTGGAGGAGAATTCCCTCCACCCACCCTAAACACATTCAAATAAACCATCCAGTGGAAAAACAAATATTGTGTGATCTCTTCACCTTTTGTCTATGTTTAAGAAAGACAACATAATCGCATAATCCTTTCTATTTTAGAAACAAATTCTCTCGCGCGCTTTCCAAAACAGTAGTATTCTCTCTGTTTTGTGAAGAGCCTGGTAGCTTTGTGCTTTATTTGTTTCTTCTCCTTGGTAAACAGCTTCATGGAGTCTGTCATTCAGTGGGCCTCTGTATTTCACAAAGGAAAAAACACACACATGCAACCCATTTATTCCCATTTTCCTAACTGTTGATCAGACATGATGATTTTCCTACTGCACCAAAACTGGAAGTTTCAGTAATACAGAAAAAAAAAGAAAAAAAAAAAAAAGGTATTATCATGCCAGATTAAAGAGGGCTTGTTCTTTACTGTACGGGTAGGGTAAGATTATTTCACAGCATCCTTACACTTCCATAACACAATTACATCTCATTTTCAAAACTCTGTAGCAAACTTCAGTTGTCTTTGTTTGCTCACAGATTACAGCTGATGGTTCTCTACCATCTGTTCGCCAGAGTACAGTGTCTGTAGTGCTGTGCTGTGATTTTCAAATCCGCCCTTAAACTGTGATAAACAGAATATCAAAAACCTTCATCAGCCAGCGAAAGAATTACTTAGGAAAGAGATAATTATCATTTACACGATGTCAAAAATGCTTTTGCCCATCACCTAATACAATGTACTAATCACCTACACAATGTAGTATGCTTATAAAAATACCCCAAACATGTAAAACACATTTTAATTGCTGAAACTTGATTCAAACATTATAAAAAATCATTGCTTGAGTCTGTGGATATGCAGCACAGTCTTGTTTCATATTTACTGTGCAAACCCTAGAAGCTTAGGATCAAATTCACTTCTTGTTACCTCACTCTGCCATAGGATACACACGTGTATATATATATATATGCGTGTTTAAATATGTAATACACTGGGAGTAAAAGACTGACAGCCCATCTCAATAAAAGGAGAGGAACAAGAAGAAAGGGTGCATGCTTCCCATGTGAAATGCTAACTGTGAGAGGGACAGAGAATTGGAAAGAACATAAAAGGCTCTATATTTGAACAAAATTATTTAAGACAGCCGTTCCCAAACTGAGATCCAGGGACTAACTCCCTCCTGGGGAGAGCAGCTGGCTGGCTGCCTGCCTCAGCATCTTTCACCAGCAAGAGGAGCCAGCAGTCAGCCATAACATCCTCCACAAGTTTTCAGTGTGGAAAGAGCTGGAGCTGAAGTCCTCTTACGAATTTCTGGCATTCACAATCCCTATTGATTTAAATGGGGCTTGAAAGCCATCAGAACTGAACACTAGACATCTTTACTAAGTAAAAAGTTTACAGTGCAAAAAATGTTCAGAATAAATTTGAAAAAAAAAAAAACCAGAAGACTGTCTCTGAAGTATAACAGCAGTGGGGAAGAATACCCTCCAATTGAAAATAAATCTGTTTCCTGTGACATTTTTAAGTGCAGTTAAACTACTCTGTCTTAAACTGCAGACAAAACATCCTCGATTTTTGGGTACATCCCAAAGCACCCACGTACACCTTGCTGATAGCAGTACTGCTCCCAAGTCCAGTAAACGGACTTGCACGGAGAGCTCTTCGCATGCCTAAGGTTTCCAAGGACTTGGACCACAGACTGCACTTTCTTGTGGATTTTGTTATTGTTTCTCCAAACTTTAGCAGTATTTTATAGCTTCTGCCCTCTGAACCACTAACTATTTTTACAATATGGATTAATCCCTTTTTCAGTTTAAAGAAACAGCTGAGATAGCAAACTTTAACAATTTCATATTCTAAACTCTAATTAGTTTAATACAATATTATTTGTTCAGGAGTGTTGTTCCTTTAGTCAAGTTTCAGTATAATCCCAACATAATCCCCAATGTTTTTTTCCCTTTTACATCTCATACTTCTCTGAAACATTTTAAGTGTTTTGATCTACTAAACACTTACTGTGTGCCTTGTTTTTTGCTCAGTATTTTCTTTGAAACTTAATCCAACAGGTGTTATTTTAATTAAAAGCAAGTCTGTCATCATTCTTTTATAATAATTTCATTTCATTATTATGGAGTATATCTTATACGTTTTCTTCCTCTTAAAATTCCTTAGTTTAGGACTCACATAATAGGTATGATTTTTATATTTACTGTTTGTCATGTCTATATAGGATGTGCATATATACCTATTCTTCCTATACTGTAATGTTATTTGATCTTAGTGGGATTTCCTCTTGGATTTAAACCCTTGAAAAGAGATGGACCTTCTGGAGAGCATAAAATGACCAATTTAATGCAATAACAACAGCAGTTTTCCCTGAATGCAGCTGTGTTGTCACAGGGCATAAAATTTGACCTTTCGCACAATGACAGCAAAAGTTCTCGGTATTCCCTAAGACATCAAAACAAGGATCAGGGCTCTTGATCAGTCTTGAAGCAGCCATAAAAAGTTCTTGGAACAAAACTGTTTAAGCTATTTTACTTTTATCCAGCAGGCCATATGACTGCCTGGTGAAAGCCTGATGAAATCTGCAGAGTTTGCAGAGAAAAAGGTACATTTCTTTGTTGGGATCTTCCTTCGGTCATGTTTTGCCTTTTCTAAGTATGTCAGGCTTGATTGGAAAAATGGGAGTAAGAAAACAGTGGATTTCTACACCAGGGACCCACCCAAGGCAAAGTCTCATGCTGAGAGACTGTTCCATTCTTGCAATGGGAAGGAAGAGGTTCTCACTTTATTTTAAATTAGGTGCCCTTTTATTTGCAGGTACCCATTTTGCCAGGCCCAGGCTCAGCCACACAATGCATTTCTCCTATACCCAAAATGGAATATGTAAAACCACAAAAGGCATTCATTAACTCATAAAAGGATCCTTTTCATTTGCTCACTGTTGTATAGTGTGGAAAGCAAGGAGAAACAAGCCATGGAAAACAAAAGAAAGCTGACAAGTAGAACATTGCTTGTCAGGGATAAAAAGCCAGTAAGTGCCAGGGAATTGTCATCACACTGGAGTTACATCAGACTGTAACCATCTCCAGCACTATTTTACTAGCTCTCCCCATACACATCACTGTTGCATAGCGATCTGTCAGTCAAATAATTCTAAAAATAACAGCCAAATACCCTTGAAGTTATGGAACTCCTTCCTTCCTTCCTTGATGTGCTATGTTTTTAAGACCTGCCATGTCACACAATCCATTGGACTGCTGCTCTTTTGCACTGCAGAGATGATTTCCAGAGGTTTAGTAAACTGGATTTCTCCTGATGAGGCTCCAGAGAGTGAGTCCTTTGATGAGTTAATGACAGAGGACTACATCAGGTGAAAGCCAATGGGTTCAATGTCCAGAAAACAGGAAAGTTTGTCTTCAGTTCATTATTTAAAAAAATAAAATTTGCAAGAAAATATTTAAAACCGTTTATGCATCCAGGAATCAGCCACCACATCCCGTTCACACCCTTGGCTTTACCATGCCATCATAGTACTCAGATTTAAAATATTCATCATTCTATATTCTCCGTTACACAGCCTGACTACATATTGAAACTTTGAGGAGCCAGTCATTTGGCCAAATGTTGCTATTACAGCTTCTCTTCTAAAATAAAGAAAAATATCATAATAAAAGCACTTAAATTTTTGTAATGCTATCAGGAGGAAAGAGAAAACCTTAAAACCAATTTTCAGTCATAAAAAATGGTAACTGAACAACCCAGAAGTAAATGCTATTAAAGAAGCAAACAAAAAAATAATCACCGCTTAGTGTAACTGCATATTGAAAATTGTAAGAGATGTAAGAGATACAAATAAACAAAAACATAATTTGAGAAAGGACCCTTTGCACTCTGACTGAAGGTCTCAACTAGAGGCTGGAGACTCTATATTTTCCTGGTCTAGTCAATCCAGTTATTCCATAAATTTCAAGAGGAACCAGGGAAACATTTTCTGTCCTACCCTGACTTCTCGTGAGAGAGGTCCTGAGTTTCCCACCAGCACCTTTTATCCCAGTCACTCTCCGGGACTGTATTGCAGCTCGGGTGCACAGATCCCCATGTCATTATGTCCTTTATAAAGGCTGCTGGAGATGGGACCACACATCCAACCATATTGTCAGGGCATCGCTTGGGTCTAGGGTGCTTTATTGAAAGGCCGAACTGAGTAAACTCAAATAGCTTGCTTTTACCAAAAGCCATGCAAAGAAATGTCTTCAAATTCAGGACCATGGAGTAATTGGATACCAGAAGTTATAGTTGTTGGCATAGATAGGAAATGGGAGAACCATCAGTGAAATTTCCCAAACTCTCTAAGAAGCAAGAGGACACTACGTGGAAAGTGGATTACAGTTATTTTTCTGCTGTGTTCTGAGACCCGGGCCAAAAAATAGCAGGATAATTGTCTGGCAGAAAATAAAGTGGGATTTTTTTTTCTAATTCCCAGTGTAGTACTTAGCCAGAAAGCCACCTATAATGGAGAGCTCTTATTTCATAATAAGTATGTGATGAAACTGAAAATGGTCTCCTCATGCTGCCGAGGTGACAGTGGTAAAAGTCCCCCAGAGCCCTAAATATGTCTCAGCAGATAAAAGTTGCAAATAGGCATAAATGTTGGCAGTCACTACTAATGAATGCTTGCTAAACTAATATGTTTTGCAGCAGATCAGTAGGACACAGACATCTCCAAAGCCAAGCATGGAGACCACAGTTAGTTGTATCATTGCGTGTCCTGATGCTGTGCTGGAGGCAGAACAGAGCAAGAGGGGAGGAGCTGCCATTCCAGGAACTACTTTTCCAGCAACAAATTACTTCCTTGCATGCTGGTCAGTCTGTTTGCCTCCATCCCCTGCTCTCCTTCATTCTTACCAAACTATTTCCCCTTGAGCAGCTTTGTCCAGGCCCTGAGCACTACATACTCTTGCATAGTAAATACTGATTTAGTAAATACTTTAGTAAATACTGATTCCGTGTGACTTTTGGGTGAAATGAGACCTATCACAGAAACATGTTTCTTCTCTCTTCTCCTGCTACCAGTATGTGGTATCAGCTAAATCTGATGTTTATTCCATCTTGTTTAGGCAGATAAAAAGTTTGTAAAGACTTGGTTATCAAAACTGATAAACACACCCAGGCTACCTGCATGCATTCAGGCAGTATCATGCATGCACAGGTGCATAATGCAGAGGAGGAACTGCTTCTAGTGAAATACAACCTTTCTTGCATCAGAGTAACAGAAATCCCCTTTAAACCTTTTCATAATGCTATTATTGTAATAACAATAAAAAGCAGCAGCACATGAGGGACAGTCCCTTTCATCGCCATCCATTACAAACAAAACGTATATGAGATCTCTGTATTTTTCTTCCAGTTCCTCAAGTGAAAGAGAAATTATCCTGTAGAGGATCAGCTCCTGCCAGTTCTGGAAAGTGTTTTACAACATGGAAATGCAGCCTACAAAACCCTTCCTACTCAGCCCTTTTCAACCCATGAGCTCTCGTGCTGGAGTGGCCCTAGTAAGGTTTAAGTAATGGATGGGAGGTTATGGGCAGTGTCTGAGCCCCACCAAAGCCCCATGTCGGGACTGAAATGGAAGGGAAGCAGCACAAAGGGCTGAGTATTCCTCGGCAGACACAATTATACTGAGCACAGAAAGCACTGACCACCAGAGGCAAAACTCAGAGGATGCAAACACTGAAAACAAGAAAACTTGTCCTGTTGGCTGAGCTGTGTCTTTCACTGCCTCCCACAGACTTTAATTTTACTGCTGAAAACAGATATTTCTGTGGGATAACAGTAAGTTTTAGGAAGACACACCACACTGGAGGAAAAGAGCTTTTTAATTCTACTTTGCAACCAGAGGATCTGATTTTCTTCTGTACAAAACACCCACAACATTTTTTTGCAATCTATCTAGGAAAAAGGTTATCTATGTCTTCAGCATTAACCCTTTGAAGTTTTAGAGACGGCAGAAACATGTGGTTGTAAATATAGAGCATAGTTTGGATTCATTTCATGTTTTGAACAAGGGAGAGAAAACACAAACCATTTCTGGAAATTAAAAAAGCCATGATCCCACAGCTGCAAGTTGAAGACTTCTATGATTAAAGCATCAGCATTTCTCCTGCTTTTATAAGTATCACAACTTAGAAACATTGCTACTCGTGTGAGGTGCTGTTTCAAGGTAGTGGCACCTTACAGGGAAAGCATTTAAAAATATGCATATTTGATTTTGGCTTTTTACTTTCCAGTTTGGGGAAAGCTACATGGATTTTTGCAATTGGAGATTATTTTTGTGAACAGTGTTAAAGAAAGCAAAAATTAATTAATCTATTAATATCTTAACTGTAAAATTTCAAGTGGTTACTATTGCCTCTTGAGTTCCCCCTGAATACAGTCAAAAATGGGTAAACGCTGAACCCCTGTAACTCTGTGGTAACAGTCCCTTACATTTTTCTGGTTAAGGTGCTACAACATAGGAGGAGCTATGTTTTTTCCTCTCTCTTTGCAATGCTTAGTTTCTGAAAAAGAAAGGTTTTCATTGAACCTTTTATGCTAGACGTATTATTTAACAAAGTGTTTATCAAACACCTGGAAAATCACTCTCCTTTAAAAATTTTATGATGGAAAAGCAATTACCCTTTAAGCCATGTTTCAAAGTCACTTCACAAGAATCCTTTGGAAGCAAACTTCAGCTTTCTCTCCTCCTTAACACCCAATGTCCCACAACAAGCATGTAAACGACAGCTGATTTTATTATTTTAAAATCTAGTAATAAAATATAAATGATGATTTTATTTTTTATTTGGAATCTATGGGTAAATTAAATCTTTAAATAAATCCGGATTGACTTGGTTTCAAATACTTCTCTTCCTTACCAGGGTTTGAATTTGTACAGCTATTAGAGCCAAGTATGTCTTAAGCTTTTTCCGTACATCAAAACAAAGAGCAAATATGAATCAAAGGCCTTGAGATTCCAGATGAAAGAAAATGTAAATTAAAAAGTCTGTGTGTAGGGAAGAAAAAAAAAAATAAAAGGATTTATGGCAAGGAAATAATAAAAAATTAGAAAAAAAAAAAGTGCAAGGAAGAACCAAGCCAACAATACACATCTAACAGTCTGTACTCATATGAAAACATCAAGAGCAACTATCAGAGTTTGCCAGGTGCATTAGGTGGTAAGCAAAGATGCAAGACTTAAATGGAAGATTGTACAAGCGGGATACTCGGGGAAGCTAATATAATTTTTACTCAGGGGGGCAACACACAAAGACTGTGTCTATAATGCAAAACACTGCCTTTGGGGTACTTTGAAATAGGAATCAGAGTTCTGTTTGACCAAAAATACAGGGACAGTCAAATCCCTTTCCAGATTCTTACACCAACTTCCCAGTTCAAGGAACTGGCTGATGCTGTTAACAGGCCACCCTCCATTTTATTTGGAGAGTCGTGGCAGTCAGGCAAGGTCCCAACTGAAAAAAGGAAACCACACTTCTATTTTTAAGAAAGACCTGGGGAACTACAGACAGGTGAGCTTGGCCCTCTGTGTCTAGGAAGATCATGGAGCAGATCTTCATGGAAGCCGTGCTAAGGCACGTATGAGACAAGGAGGTGACCAGAGACAGCCAGCACAACTTCACCAAGGGCAAATCACGCCTGAACAATCTGGCAACCTCCTTCAGTGGAGGGACAGCAACAGTCAACAAGGGAAGATCAAGCTGTGTCATCTATCTAGATTTCTGTGGGGCCTCTGGCCTAGTCCCATATGACAGCCTTATCTCCAAATTGGAGAGACAGGTGTTTGGTGGATGGACTATTCAGTGGAGAAGGTATTTGCTGGATGGCCAATGGCTCTATGTCCCGGTGGTGGCTGCTGACAAGTAGTGCCCGTCAGGGCTCTGTCTTGGTGCTGACACTCATTAACAGCCTTATCAACAACACAGACAGCGAGATCAAGTGCACCCTCAGCAAGTTTGCAGATGACACAAAGCGGAGCAGGGTGACACAACAGAAGGAAAGGATGCCATCCAGGGATGGCACCAAATTGCTTTGGAGCACAAATTGCTTTTTTGTTACTGTTCAATTATGCTCTCTCCCCTCCTCGCCCCAGCTGAGCCAAGGATGCTGTGCTACAAGGCTGCAGTGTCAGGGAGCAGCAGGAGGGGCTGCCCAGCTCAGGGGGAGCTGAGGGCCCCCCCAGCACCAGTCATACACTTGCTCATCAGGACCCTGTCCCCTCACGGTACCTGAACACTGGGTAGAGCTGGTCCTTCAATGGCCCTCGACATGGCAAGGTGTGAGCCACACGTGGGGTTCCAAGCATGAGCAGCAGGAGACAGGGCTGGAGAAAGTTGTACTCGGGGGCAAGAAGGAGATATTCAGTCCTGACCTTCACTGGAGACCGTGGTTACCTGGGTAGGGTGTGTGGGTGGAAGTCCCATGTGGGGATTTCTGGGCAATTAAGGTTCATTAACATAATCATATTGGTAACAGGTGGGGAGCTTGAAAGATTACTCAAGGCTGGAGCTTGTTCTCCACTTTATTATTTTGCACAGAAAAAATGAAAACCTCAAAAGCTGAGACTCTCTCAGTCACAGGGACAAGCAATCTCCCTGAACTTGCCCTGTCTGAGAAAAGCTGAGAACACACTCCACAGGAGGCCTCTCCAACTATAACTGGAGCACAAACAATTTAATACAAGACACTGTTGACTTCCTCTCTTTTTCTTTTCAAGAAAATGTATTCTCTTAAAGTGTTCTGAAAGTCACTGAATTTAGGCCACAACAGACACTTTATACAGGAGCGATGAAGGGAACAGGCTGTGCTGGGTAAACTGGCATAATTATGCTTGGGTATCTCACAAAGGCACAACAGAAATTCCAAAGAGTACCAAACAGTAAGTTACAGCAAAACTCAGGGCCAGTTTATCTGGTTTATCAAGTCTCTGCAAGGAATGAAAAATAAAATTAAACTGAAAGCTGTGATTTGGTCAAGGTCAAATACTTTTGAATGCATTTTACCACTGTTTAGGATTCTAATTCCTTGTTATATCATGAGAAAACAATGAGATCACCCTCAGTATCAGTTCACTAAGTAAAAGACCATCATATTGCCAATGTGCACATATATAAAGGCACCTAATAATGAAATTTTACTGTTCCTAATCTTCAAATTAGTTTTGTACACTCAGTTGTGGGTGTTTTGTACAAAAGAAAACTGGATTCTCTGGTTACAAAGAATAAAAAATTAATCTTCAAATCCCAATGAAATTCTCTTTTTGCAGCCATGAGCCTCATCAGAGTTACACTGATCCCATCAAAAACAAAGCTATTCTATAAATATACACTCCATTTACCAACACTGCAACATTTACCAGAAAAGAAGTACTGCTGAGGACTACTAAAGTGGACTCTCATTTCACAGTTCCCAGTAGTGATAATGTAATGTTTGAGACTTGTCCTTTGGAGCAGATGCTCACCATTTTTGTTTCTATTGTTTCCTGGATTAAAACAATCCCTTTTACAAATTGTAATGATGCTGCTTCTGCATCCTGTGTAAGCTACCCTGGAGCATTTCCCACAGTCTCCAAAGTGAGACAACATCAGCATGAGATGGGCACATGAACTGGAGCTCAGTGAAGTTTTAAAATCTGACCAAAACCCGGGAACAGATTGTTGTCAGCCGTAGCTCAGATAATAAATTATGTTGTTTTAAATGTACTTTCTGAGCCAGGGCTATACATCTATTTTTGCTCTCATATATGCACTGCCTTGTGCTGTATACACAGCACACTGACAGCATATTGAGAAGCTTTGTTTCTGGAGCCTTTCACATTGTATTATCTTGATTCAACAGGACTTGCACATTCCAGAAAATGACTTGTCCCCTCATCAATGGACTCTGCCATGCTGGATTGCGCTTATGGGGCTTGGAAAATTTAAGTCTTCTGAGTGAAATTTGTGCCAAAGCATCCACAACTTTGATTTCATAGGATTATTCTCACAGCCCTTAAGAACAAGTTTCTACTGAAGCCTCAAAACAAAAGTACCTGAGTAATCCTGAAAATCATTTAAGTATGAATCCATGCAAAATATTTCCCCATCATAATCACTTTTCAGCCAGGGGCCATGTATTTGCTCACCCATGCCCCAGGCAGCTGACAGGGCGGCTCGCCTGTTTCCCCCAGCCCAGGAAGCTCTTTCCACCACACCCGGGGTTTCTTACAGGTCAGAGCTTTTTATTTCAATTATAAGCCTTGGGCAGAATGTCAAACAAAACAGTTATTTGCTTAGTTTGGGCTACCACCCTGCCTCTGAAACTCCTTCCTTTCAGTTCCTCCTCTTTGGGGACTATTGTAGGACATTGCCTGAAACTTCATTAAGGAGCATCTGGACATGTTTCAGACAGGTTTTGCAGCTGTACAGGGGCTGACTGGCCAGAGATCTCTCGAGCCTGTTCAAAGAGCTGTCTTTTGTGGTGAGAAAACCCTCTGTTTGATACAGAACACACTTTTTTCTACAGACTTGACTCTTGTGGCTTTCAAGCTTCAGAGCTTTGTTTTGTTTGCAGATCTGAGGAAGGAATACTCTTCTCCACACATGCATGCCTCTCCACACGTGTATCCTGGTGCCCCTCAAACCCTCACACCTCTCCCAGGGACATCAAGCCTGACACAAGCTGGACTAATAGCAGAGCCAAAAGCTGTTTCTACATGCCTGTCTGAAGGAGTTTTTACGGCAGATTTTTTGACAAATTTGGGAGCAAGAACAGAGTGTGGATCACCTTCCCCAGATCAGCTACCTGTATATTCCTTCCTTGATGTTTTGTAGTCCATCACTGATTGCAAAATATTCCCATTTTATTCCCTGCTTGTAGTGAGCACCAATAATTCCAGCATGCCAAAGTGCTTCATTTGGCTTACAGGGCTCTTCTTAGGGACCAATGACTAAAAAAACCCATTGATAAGTAATATGTAAAAGGCCAGACTGTGCAGTTCATTTTCTAATGAATAAATGTTTAATTTTGCCATAAAATTAAACAGGATAGATTTAAAAAAATATCCAGCACTGCTAGTATTTTATTTTGTCCTTTTCTGGAAAAAAAAAAAGAAGCCGTTTTAATGTTTGGTCCCCCTGGAGCCCCTTGGCTTTTTTCCACATCTTCCAGATAAGGAAATCAACCTAAATAAATATTTGGCTTGAGTTAAAGGTGATGTCTTCAGGGAAGGCCAGCAGCTTTGCTTTTCCAGGGAGGCTAATGGGATGCAGTGGCCAGCTCTAGCTGTGGCTGCTTGGCCCAAGCACCTCCATTCCCCTCCTATCCATATACCTTGAGTTAGGGACGCTCTGCATGTGTGACCACAGGACTCAGGCAGAAAAGAGCTCTTGTCTTTCACAGAGAAACATGATAACAAATAAAAAATATACACCAGGAATCTTCCTTTTAATTCCCTATCATTTGGAAGTTGGTCTTTCCATAACCTCAGCATCAGATGCATTGCTCTTATTTTCTTTGTGCCTCTTTAAGAGGAGCACAAAACCATAGAGGGACAGATTGCTGTATTAACTCTGTAATATAGCAAGGCACTACAAACAAACTCCACAAAAAAAAAAAAAAAAAAAAAAAAAAACAAAAAAAAAAAAAAAAAAAAAAAAAAAAAAAAAAAAAAAAAAAAAAAGCGCAGCAATATTTTAGGTATGTGAAATAATTTTTCATAAGATAAAAGTTGATTTTTCTTGGACTGTGAGATGGGATAATACCAGGGTTGTCAGCATTTGGCTCACAAATGACAAATGCACAGTGTCTGAATGGATTTTTCTGGGGGGAGCTGAGGGGTGTAAACTAACATTCTGAATTAGATTTTTATGAACCATGAATATGAGCATTGACAAAAAGAACCTTTTTAGCTCTGTGCTTTCCATGACTTTGCTCTTTATTTCCAAAGCTGCTTGTGGAGATTGTTTATTCCTGGCAAAAAGAGCACACCCAACCCAGTGCAGATATACATGCAGATAAGCAATTTTCAACCCAGAAGGGTGGAGAGTTACTTCTAGAGGACCATGAAAGGACAACGGAAAAAACTATTTCATATGCACTAATCTGAAACATGCATAATTTCTGTAAAGAACCTCACTATGAATGAGAAAAACCTAACAATATTAAAAATATTGAAAAATTTTGACATAGATAAAGTAGTAATTTGCCAGATCTGGAAATCCAGTGGGGATTGTGCCAGGAGACCTCAGTACCTGCTGCTGAAGTCTTGTGCTGCTACCCAGCCTTTAGTAGTAAAGCCTGTTTTTTCGGCTTCCACAGTGGGATAACATAAAGGAAATGAGAGAGAGAGACTGTGTTCATAGTCTGTATCTGAATCAAAGGTACACAATTATACTTTGATTTAAACAAATCCCTCTAAAAATATTTAGACAACAGCAAGAAAATGTCCTTGCCTTGAGTGTGCAGACTTACTCTGTGCCAAAAATTAGCCTCAGTGTAGGCCAAAACTGGCAACCTGCTTGCAGTCATATATGGTATATACTCATGTACGGTAGAGAACATAAGCTGGGCTATGGAAGTCTTGTGTCATACTGCTTTTTCTGCTCCCCTTTATGACTCAGCAGCTCTTACCTGGAAATGAGATTGAGATAAATTCAATTATTAATGACAAATATTAGCATATGGCCTTGCAAAAAAATTCAAAGTGCCCTTTACAGCATGCCCTCTGTCTCAAGGCAAGAAGTAACTCACTCCTAGCACAGAATTCAACATCCACATATCTCCTCCTGCTTTTCCATTTGTGAAGAAATTGCTGGCTGCAGTTTGTATAATTTACAATATTCATTTGCAAGTTGTTCCTCCTGTCTACTAACCCAGGTTTGTTCAACTTGGCTCTTGACAGTCTTAATAATTGGAGTAACAAAAACTCTGAGCTGCCCTAATAAGCAGAGTGGGAATCACCAACAAGGACTTATGAAACACTGATAGCTGCTGTATAAATATCCAACACTGTAATGCAGTATGTACCCGTATGGCATTTGGATCCCTAAATACCGTTTTTCCATCAGAAAAATAATGGTCAGCACATATTTTATACAATGACCACTATTATTAAATTTCATTAATTAATCAAAAAGGCAAAGAAGATTTTTTTCTAAGTGGTTTCCTTGTGGTCATCAAGTTATTAACCTCTTTAGCTGTGAATGAAATTCAAAAGCACTGTTCACATCTGAAGGATCTCATTTCACATCTGTGGAATGCAGGGAATTTCTGAAAGGCAGAAAAGTATTAAGCACAGATGTGCATCCATTCATTATCCTCAAGACAATACATACAATATATTAGTCAGTTTTGGAAAACCTCTTGCCAACTGTTGATCTACAAGAGAAACCTGCAAATAATTTAGTGAGGACTGGTCTGTGGTCTGTCTATAGTGGATGTGTGACACACTAAACATCCGCTTGAGGAACTGGTAATGAACATTTTTAATTTACGCCTGTCTTTGAAAAATGGACCTAGGGGAAAGACTTTTCTTCTCACCATGGTTACATCCATGGGGCATAAGGATATCTGTCCCAGGATATGATCCAGGGACAGACCTCTCTGAGATGAGCTAAATAACTGGGGACCTAGTGAAGTGCTTTGGTTCTGTGAAGCCCCACAGCCTGTATCAAGAATGCTCACAGCAGTACCTCACCTTAGAGTGAGAGACTTTGGGCTGTCAAGGGTTGAGGCTGGAGTGAAAACACCTAAGACTTGACAGAAAGAAGAAACTCAGGATGGTCTTATCCCACTCATAATTCTTTAATTAAAGGTAGGATTCCTCTATTCTATAATTCAAGATGAATTGGAGAGGATAGGAAGAAGTTCTAGGCCTACCTCTGCATTGAAGGACTCACTCATGCCCCTGGTTGCTGTGACTACACAAGTGATCTGGGAGAACAAGATGAAAATCCAGGAATTTTCACGCATCTCATCAGGGGCAATTAATGCCGAATTTTTACTGTTATTTTTATTTTGCTCTGAGACAAATTAAACTGAAAAAAAAAAAAATCTATAGCATAAGCTCTAGGATGCTTTTCAGAGATGGAACATTCTGACCTTGTATTCCCTTCAGTATCAGAAGAAATATCCTCTCACTTGGGGAATAATCTGACTAGGATGTTTTGTGAAAACGAAGGCCCTTTTTCTCTTCTTCCAGCTATTCTTTAAGAGGCAGAGGCAGCTGTGACTTCATTTTGCGAGGAACATAATCATTTCAGTATGTAGCAGGCATTTTCTGAGAATGCCTACAACTGGACAAAACCAGTAGCTGGGCCTCTTAATATTTTGTGTCTTGGGTTTGGTTTTTTTCCCTTTTT